>PVLC010011240.1:0-27418 GCA_004027655.1 Graphiurus murinus
TTTTTTTTTTTTTTTTTTTTTTTTTTTTTTTTTTTTTTTGCAGCACTGGGGATTGAACTCAGGGGCATTCTACCTCCGAGCTACACCCCCAGCCCTATTTTATATTCTTTATTTTGAAACTGAGTCTCACTAAGTTCGGAGTGCCTCACTAGGTAGCTGAGGCTGGCTGCGAACCCGGATCCTCCGGTCTCAGCCTTCCGAATGCTGGGATTACAAGTGTGCGCCACCACGCCCGGCTAATTTTTTTTTTTTTTTTTTTTTTTTTTTTTTTTTTTTTTTTTTTTTTTTTTTTTTTTTTTTTTTTTTTTTTTTTCTTTATTTTGAAACTGAGTCTCTCTAAGTTGCGGAGTGCCTCACTAGGTAGCTGAGGCTGGCCACGAACCCAGATCCTCTGGTTTCAGCCTTCCAAATGCTGGGATTACAAGCGTGCGCCACCACGCCCGGCTGACCCCCAGCCCTTTTAATTTTTATTTTGAAACAAGGTAAATAAATAAATATGTTCCTTTTGCTATCTTAACTTTTTTTTTTTTTTTTTTGAGATACTGGGAATTAAACCCAGGGGCATTCTACCTCTGAGCTACACCCCCAGTCCTATTTTTTCTTTTATGCTTTATTTTGAAATAGGGTCTCACAAAGTCACTGAGGCTGGCCACAAACCCGCAATCCTCCCGTCTCAGCCTCCCAAGTCCTGGGATGATACGCGAGCACCCCTCACCAGGCTGCCCATCTTATCTTGAGGCCTTGAGTCTTGGACAGACGTGCACCTGCACAGCGGCCATGTAGCTCCTCAGAGCCTCGCTCACTCGGGACGGAAGGACAAGCAGCGTCCGTGTGGAGCTGCTTGCCCTCGGGGGGTCCGGGGTTCCGGGCGCTCAGCATGGAACAGAATCCACCTTCGCCGTGTGGCTAATACAGGCTGTGCTGACACCGCACTCAGGGCCTCGGCGGCCGGGCTGTCCACAACACAGTGGCCGGTTTTCCATCTGGCCCAGTCCAGGTGTCCCACCAGAGCACTGGGCTGGAAGCCCTCCCTCGGGAAGACCCACACCATGCCATGTTTGCAGCGGCGGGCAGCTAGGAAACAGGTGGCCGGGGGAGATAAACGACGTCTACCCCGGACCCCGAGAAGCCACGGAAACAAAGGTCACTGGAGAGCAGAGCGCGGTGGCGCACGCTTGTAATCCCAGTACTTGGGAGGCTGAGAAAGGAGGATCACAGGTTCGAGGACAGCCTCAGCAAGTAGTGAGACTCTTGTCAACCTAGTGAGACCCTGTTCCAAAAAAAAAAAAAAAAAATTGGGCTAGGGGCAGAGGCAGAATGTTCCTTGTTCAATCTCCAGTGTCACAAAAACAAAAAAAAGATTACTAGAGAGAGAAGAACAGGATGGTAGGGGAGTGGAAGGCAGGGAGTTATACACATATGCTACAATAAAAGAGTATTTTCATTCCTGGCAAAAAAAGATGTTTGTATAATATATTATTTAGGCTAGGTGTGGTGGTGCATGCTTGTAATCCCAGTACTTGGGAGGCTGAGACAGGAGGATCACAGGTTCAAAGCCAGCTACAGCAACTAAACAAGGCTCTCAGTAACCTAGTAAGACCCTATTTCCAAAAAAGAAATAAAATCTGATTGGGGGTGTAGCTTGGAGGTAGAATGCCCCTGGGCTCAATCCCCAGTACCAAAATTTATATATATATATATATATATATATATATATATATATATATATATATATGGCTGAGAGTGTAGCTCAGTGGTACAGCCCCCACTGGCTTCAATCCCCTGTGCTACAAATAAAATAAATAAAATAAAAAACAATGTTTACTTCTCTTTGGAAAAGGAAAGCTCTCGGAGAGATGGCTGAAGATGTGACCGGTGCCTTCCTCCTTCCTTCCTGTTAGTCCCCAGGGAGTTCTGAGCCCCCTGAAGCAGTACTGGCCGTACTAAGCCGGTGTCCCTGTCCACTGCCCACACCTGCTTCCCCACTGGAGACCAGGAGGGAGAGGCAGCTCCCAGCCAACCTGCCGGCGATGGATGGATGACAGTCACTCTTCCGGCAGCCTCCCTCTGGAGAAAACAAACCAACAGATTGCCCCGACCACACCAACGCCCACAGTCCCAGATGGAGCCCACACGCACCCCCCTTGGCTTGCTGGCTTGCTGGGGTCCCTTCCCAGAAAGCTTGGGACCGGACAGCTGGGGCCACCCAGAACCGGCTCCATGAGACACTGGCTCTGTCCAGCGCTGCGATCCAGGTCATCTGCAGACCCAAAGAAAGCTGAGCGAATTAATAACACCCAGCTCACGGCCACCAGAGTCCCCGGAGGAAGCCTCCTGTGACAAGGGCTCCTTTCCTGAAACGTGGCTAATTGGGGCACTAACTATAAACATCCTGATTCGCTTAACCCCCACCCCACCCCCCGGGATGTGACATCCTAAGGCTGCTGCTGTGAGAGGCAGGAATTCTAGAAAGTGCCTCCTGGTATCAGCACTGGGGTGGAGTCAAGCCGGGGAAGGGGTGGAGAGAGAAGGGGCGGGGCCTGTGGTCCCAGAAAGCTCCGCCCCTCCAGAGAAGATTGAGGATGTAAACCTTGCAGTCCCCATGGAGTCCTGCTGCCTCCTTAGTTTCTAGCAGGACGCTTCTGACAGCGGCGAAAGCCACGGACGTCCCTACCCAAGACTGAGCATCAGGCTGCTGTATAATTTGATTCCTTCTTTGAAAACCTACACACCATGAATTAAGACTCCAGAGCTTCGAGGTCAGATCCTGAAGAGCAGGGAAAACACCCTCCCAGGTCTTCAGGGACAGACCAGTGGATGGTGGTCTAAGGAACAGGTCAACAAGCCGTGGCCCAGAGCCAAATCCGGCCCCCCACTTGCACTGTAAATAAAGTTTTATTGGAACACAGACACGCCCGTTTGCTGGCTCCTGTCCGCTCTGTGCAGACGGGCTAGCAAAGCCGAGATGGTCACTCACTGGCTGACGCTTGTGGAAAATGGCTGCTATTCCCTGGTCATGGGCTTTGCCTGTTGGTTCATTTATTTGTGTCTTATCAAAGATCTCCAAACTTTAATAGGAAAAATGTTACGGAGCACGGACCTCACTGGATGAGATGCAAGATGCAGAGATGGCTTCCAAGTCTCTCCCCAGAAGACGGACACGTTACAAGGGCAGAGGGCATCCTGGGGCGGGATCTCTGAACACTACCTTCCCCAGGCAGCTGGGGTCCACACCAGCAGCCACGCAGTGGGATGGATGGTTCATCTCCCACCAGGGCACCAGGAGAGCACCTCGGTCCTCAGGCATTCACAAGACTGCGTCGAAGTTGAAACCAGGTCCGGAGGGAGCCGCAGGCAAGACCAAACCATGGGGCAGGGACAGGACAGCCATGCACCCTTCTGTCGTGGCACGCAGAGCCCGGGACTGTTCCAGACTAAAGAAACCAAAAGATGAGATCCAAAATGCACCCTGTGGATCTGGGTGGACTCGGGTCTGAAGTCTGGACCTGCACAGCGGGCAGGGTCTATTGGGGTTGCAGGATTATGGGATTTTGGCTCCAGGTTTTGAACTTTGTCTTGTGAGGCAGGCTGCGGAAACTCTCCAGCCCCCTTCCTCCATCCACCTGCCGACCTGGAGTGTCCAGCTGTCCTGGGGTCCCCGTGGAACTCCTGTGCCTCTCGGCAGGGATAATTGAGGGAGGGGAGACCTCAGGTGACCACTATCACTCAGGTTAATGAGATATTGGGCTCTGATTGACACAGATGCTATCGATTGAAGGCTTAAAAGAAAACAGGTGCTGAGATCAAGAAAACACGGAGGCCTGGGCTTGGGCAGGGGCCGGGCGCCCTCTGCTGTCCAGAAGATGCCCTGCAGGCCCCGAGAGCAGCAGAGAGAGGGAAGCCGGCCGCATCCTAAGGCACCAATTAGAAACGATGTGAAAAAAGAGGAGGAAAGCCCGGCCACCGAGGGGTCCAGACGCCCACCCTCAGGACAGATGCAAGAAGGGATGATGGCCATTTTTAAAGGCGCTTCATAGAAGGGTGTATCCAGCTCACAATAACCTATTACATACTTTAGGAATACACGAGAGGAGGGAAGTCTTGTTGGGGTGAATCCTCAGTTCAGGAACTCAGGATCTGCAGGGTCCTTGGCTAACGTGACAGAAAAGAATTTCAGCACGCACCAGTCAGAGACATGGACAGAGGTTTGTCTGGGAAAAAGGGAAAAGGAAGAAATACACATTCAAGAGAGAATGCGGGCCACCTCAAGATGAGGAAGGGCATTTTGGGGAGTTCAGGGTTCTCTTCTTATAGGGGACTTTCCTGAGGCTAGAGGAGGTGAGTGAGGAGGATCTCAGTCCCGTAATCCCTAGGTGGTTTATGGTGGTCGAGTGGTCAGGTCGGCTCTAGGATGGATGATCTCAGTCTAGGAGTCCCGAGGCGCTTCCTGGTGGTCTGGTGGTCTGGTCAACCTTAGGATCCTTAGGTTGATTGGGATCCTCATTAGCTGATTGACAGATAAGCTGGAGAGAGTTCTAAGTTATCGTACCTGTCTTGCTATCAATGCACAGGGCAATTATACTTCCTTTTAGTTAATTCTAAGATGTACAGATTTCCCAGGAATTTGGGAGAGTCAGGCCTGGGAAAGAGAACCGGTTTGTGGAGTGAAGGCTGAAGTGCTTCCGTTCCAGGTTTTTTATATTAAAGTTATATTTTACTTTCCCTTCCTGTCTCCTTTCTACCTACTCATTTATTTTATCCTACATCAGTCTGAGGCTCCAAACACAAAGTAAAAAGGAGATGGTGACGCCGGTTACCCTGACTGATCGTTACACACTGCACACATGCATTGAAATATCACACCGAACCCCATAAATGTGTGCAGTCATTACGTGTTAAACAATATGTTTTTAATGTTTAAGAAAAGTCAGAGCTGGGTGTGGTGGCGTATGCATGTAATCCCCAAGAAGTTTCCTTGGGGCAGTGAGGAGAAACAGGAAGGGAAGAAGAATTTAAAACAGAAGCAAGAAGCAAAATAAAGCAGAGAACAAGCCAGGCACAGGAAGTAAGGTAGGAACAGGAAGTAAAAATGGGGACCAGAAGTAAAGCCGGACAGGAAGTAAGGTGGAAACCAGAAACAAACTGGGAACAGGAAGTAAAGCAGGAACCAGAAGGAAAACGGTCGCCAGAAGCAAATCAGGACAGGAAGCAAAGCAGGATCTGGAAATAAGTCAGGATCCAGAAGTGAAACAGGCACAGGAAGTAAAGCAGGACAGGAAGAAGAGCCGGAACAAAAAAACAGATCAGGAAATGTAAAGTGGGAGCCAGGAGTAAAACGAGAAGAGGAACCAATGCAGGACAGGAAGTAAAATGGGGACAGAAAACAAAGCCGGACAGAAGTGAGGCCGAAACCAGAAGTAAGCCATGAGCAGGGAAGGCAAGCCAGAACTGGAAGTAGAATGGGAGCAGAAACAAGATAGAACATCTTTCAGAAACTAGCCGGGCTTGGTGGCACATGGTTGTAATCTCAGTACTTGGGAAGCTGAGACCGGAGGGTTGCAGGTTCAAGACCAGCCTCAGCAACTTAGCGACACCCTATTTCAAAATAAAAAGTAAAAATGGCAAGGGTTCAGTATTTGGGAAGCTGAGACAGGAGGATCGTGGCTTCATGGCCAGCCTCAGCTACTTAGTGAGGCCCTCCACAATTTAGTGAGACCCTGTTTCAAAATAATTAAAAATAGGGCGGGGGGTGTGGCTCGGAGGTAGAATGCCTGTGGGTTCCATCCCCAGTACTGAGAAGAAAAAAAAAAAGCCTAAAACTATCAATTCCAATTATTATGCATAATAATGACCACAGGCAAGAGTAACTGTCTTAGTAGAACAACTTATTAATAGGCATGCAATAAAATATCTCCCCCAAGCTCTTTCCATAAATGACAAGACAGATATCTTTTATGCTTCTCAGAAAACCTTTTTTAATATAAACACAAAATATTGAAAGAAATGATAAAAAAGAATAACAGGTGAATCTGTAAGTATACTTTTTAAAATCTGATTTCAAATAGAACATGAAGCTTAGACATATGTGTCATCTGATATCAAACTTGAACACCCAAATACAAACTGAAGGGCACCTCCACAAGTTCTTGGGAGGCTAAGACAGGAGGATTGTAGGTTCGAGTCCACCTCGGCAGTGTAGCAATACCCTCAGCCACTTGGCGAGACCCTGTTCAAAATTAAAAAAAAAAAAAAAAATGGGGCTGGAGTATAGCTCAGAGATAGAGTGCCCCTGGGTTCAATCTCTAGCATAGGAGGAGAAAGAGGAGGAGGAGGAGGAGGAGGAGGAGGAGGAAGCAAGGCCAGGACTAAAGGCTGAGGAGCACTGGGTGCCCGGCACGCAGAGGGCCCGAGCCACACGGACACACAGGGTCTTTAAATGCGGCCTCCAGCACCTTCCGGCAGGGCGCGCCTTCAGCCTCGTCGCAGGCCTGGGGCATGCCCACTGCAAGCCGTCTCGAGATCCCAACACCAGCTCGGCCAGAAGCCTCAGCGCCTGGCTAGGGAGGGTGGTCAGCCAGTAACAGCAGGCGGAGGCGCAGAGGCAGGCAGTGACGAGGCCGCACAGGAGACTGGTGATCGTCGGGGGTAAGGAGCGTGGCTTCTAAACTGCTCGGTGGAGTCCTCCCTTGACGCTGGGAGTCAGCATGGAGTCACAGGAGCTGGTCGCACCTTGGGTATCCTGCGCATCCTTGCGACCGACTGCTGTCCTAACAGATCTCAGTCACTAGTTCGCCCGTTTAACAAGCCTCAAAGTAAACTACATTTTATACTAAGGTCATTCACAAGCAGTAAAGGTGTTTAAGCACCACAGATTCTTACCAACTTTGCAAATTAACTTTTAGAGTTCAACAGTGTTCGATACTTAAGGACACGGAAGCGATTTGTGCAACAGCTTAGGTTTATGAGAATTACTTACTATCTGGGAAGAACGACCCTGAGCTTCGGGACACTAACTCAGCCTCGTCACCACCTGAAGCTCAGACTTTACGGATGTAAACAGAAAACACAAACTCTACAGTTCATGAACAGAGAAGAGACCACCGTCTTTACAACGCAGTAACTATTTATTATCTTGAGTAACGGAACAAGTAGAAATGTTGAACTAACGACAACAATGGGGTCGTGTCCCTCAGGTGGCGGCCGCCCTGAGAGTCCCCGTGTCGGTGGACAGAAGGCACTTGGAAGGCTGAGGGCTTTGCACCCGTGTCCTCTGTGACGGGTTACGGGTGATGGCGGGAGTGCCGCGCACAGCCCAACACAGACACCTGACAGCGCGACGCTGCCTACGTACTTCACGAGGGAAGAGTTAGCATAGAAAAATGGGGTAAATAAGATGTTAATATATTAAACAATCAATTCGTAAACATTTAAAGTTATAGATATCTTACAAAACAACTCTGTGATAATAAAAATCATTTCTGCAAACAGGTCATAAACAAAAAATTAAACATAGTACAAAAAGTCTCTTAATTAGCACACGTTAGCTGGGAGAGGGGGAGGAAAGAAAGTCTTCGTCCCGCAATCTAAACGCTTCATAACATAGAGTAGTCCTAATTGAACTTCACATGCATTCTCAACACTGAATATTTTAAAAATTGATATTTTCAATAATTCCTTATTTCAGGGCCACTGCAGCCATCGTGGCGCTGTCACCTCTGGCGTGGGGTCGAACCCCGGGACACCTGGGGGCACGGCACCTCCGTTCGACGCTGGGCTCCGCTCCCTGACCCGGCTCAGCGCGGCCAGCACCGGGCTCCGTGCCGCCCGGCGCCTGAGGCTCACGCGGGAAGCGAGAGGACGCTGACTTGCTGCAGATGTGGTCTGGGTCTCCGGGGAGAAACAGCTCTTGGGATACGGTTGCTATGACAACGTTGCTGCCAGGATAATTCCAAGGATCACAAGCAAAATAATTACACAAATAATAATGAACATCATTTTCTGCAAGATAAAGAAAAACATTAATTTGCAATGTTTTCAGAGAAAAATCAACTGCATCATTTCCTAACAAAACCCTTCTGAAATTCGGGACAGTCTACAACGTAAGTCCACTATTAAGAACCCCCTCTCCTTTGGATTCTACAGTCCGGTCAAGCTGATGTGTCCTCTGGAGCCCCAAGGTCCCAGCGTCCTGCGCACAACGGGCCACCATCCTG
Source organism: Graphiurus murinus (assembly GCA_004027655.1). Lineage (NCBI taxonomy): Eukaryota > Metazoa > Chordata > Mammalia > Rodentia > Gliridae > Graphiurus > Graphiurus murinus. The sequence goes on from PVLC010011240.1 coordinate 8,214, forward strand.
GAGGCCGCCTCTCGGCCCACTGGTCCTTGCAGGCAGAGCACCCACCCTGGCACCCCTCCCTCGGAGCCGCCTTCAGGACCTGGCTGCTCTGGGCGCCGGCTCCGGCCCTCGCTGCTGCTGGGCTGTTTGTGAGTACGTGGTGCTGTGCAGGTGCCCATCTTGCCAGGTGTGGCCATCACACGGTGGCACTGAGGGCAGGAATGCAGGTGCGTCCATGTCCTTAACAGCCATCCTCATCTAGTCTCCCGGTGACAGCACCGGCCCAGTGCCCGGCTCCTGCGGCGGCGGCACAGACCCTCCTGGCCGGCCTGCCTCTTCATCTCTAAGCTGCGGCCCCTCACCGCGCTGCGCGGCAGGAGGCTGGGCCTGTGCCTGCCTGCCCTACAGAAGGCCTCAACGAGCACTTGCTCAAGAGCCAAAGAGTACGCTGATTTTTTAACTGGGCGTGGTGGTGCACGCCTATAATCCCAGTACTTGGGAGGCTGAGACAGGAGGATGGCAGGATTGAAGCCAGCCTCAGCAACTTAGCCAGGCCCTCCACAACTTAGTGAGACCCTGTTTCCATATAAGAAATAAAATCGAGCTGGGGGTGCAGCTCAGAGGTAGAATGCCCCTGGGTTCAATCCCCAGTACCGCACAATAATAATAATAATAATAATAATAATAATAATAATAATAATAATAATAATAAATAAAATAAAAACTGACTTTTAAACAGCATAATTGAAGGCATCGACACTGTCTTTGTATACAAAAATACATCCACGTGTCTACACGTCGATCTGGCTTTATGAACGAGGCGAGGCTCTTGTTCATTCTTACTTACAGACACCAGGCAAAACGGGCGCTGGCCCAAGGCACGGGATCAAGCCCCGCTCCCGGGGTTGACACCAAAAGCCAACGTCAGCACCTGTAGCGTCCGTTAAAAGTGGAGTGTTTCACTAGGCCCAAGCTAAAAACTGTAACTGTCTCTGGTGTAATCACATTAAACTGACCAGATTATAGTGCTAGGAAAAAATACACTGCATATTTTTGAATTATGAAAATATTGAAAAATACCATTGCTTCAGTGGGGAAATAAACGACACATGGCATTTGTCAGCAGAGCTAAGAGGACAGCATTCAGAGAGACACCAGCGCGAGCCGACAGAGACAGGCAGCTGAGGGCCCCTTCCCACCTTCCCACCTTCCCACCTTCCCACCTTCCCGAGTCTAAGGACCCGGGCGCCTCTGAAGCAGCCCCTGCCCGGGCCCTGGGGGTGCACTCGGGTCAGAACACTGATGCCAAAGTATCCCCACCCCCGCTCTGCCTGAACATGCTCCATTAAGAAGGAGATCTCAAGCTGGGCGTGGTGGCGCACACTTGTCATCCCAGCATTTGGGAGGCTGAGACTGGAGGATCCGGGTTCGAGGCCAGCCTCAGCTGCTTAGTGAGGCCCTCTGCAACTTAATGAGACACTGTTTCAAAATAAAGAATAAAAAAATAGGGCTGGGGCTGTAGCTGGGAGGTAGAATGCCCCCAGGTTCCATCCCCAGTACTGCAAAAAAAAAAAAAAAAAGAGAGAGAGATCTCAAAGCCAGGCACGGTGGTGCACACTTGTAATCCCAGTACTTGGGAGACTGAGCCAGGAGGATTACGGGTTCATGGCCAGCCTCAGCGATTTAGTGAGACCCTGTTTCAAAATAAAATAAAAATAAAATCGGGCTGGGAGTACAGCTCAGAGGTGAAACGTCCTTAAGTTCAATCCCCAGCACCAAAAACAAAAACAAAAAACAAGGAAATCTCTCTTGGGTGTGGTGGTGCAGGCCTGGAATCCCAGTACTTGGGAGGTTGAGACAGAAGGATCGAAGATTTGATCGCAGCAAGTAGTGAGACTCATATCAACCTAGTGAGATCCTGTTTCAAAACAAATATAAGAAATAGGGCTGGGGTACGTGTAGCTTGAAAGTAGAATGCCCCTGGGTTCGATCCCCAGTAGAAAGAGAAAGAGAAAGAAAGAAAGAAACCCAGGGCTGGGTGTCTCTCACTGATAAAGCATTTGCTTAGCATGTGGGAGGCCCAAGCTTCCATCCCCGACACTGGGAAGAAAGAAAGAAAGGAAGGAACAAGGAAAGAAGGGAGGGAGGGAGGAAGGAAGGAAGGGTGGATTGGAAAGCAGCAGCGGCCTGGGGCACGTCAGGACCCCTCTCTGCACAAGATTCAAGCGCACCCAGAGAGCAGCAGGTCTGAGCTGCCTCCGGGATTTGCCTTCAGTCACTGTTCCCAGAGCTTTAGCTGCATCTAAGTTACGACTCAGGAGGAAAACTATGACGTGGACGCTGGTCTTTAGCGGAGGAATCTCTCCACTGGCGGCCATGGCGTTTAACCGAGGACCCAGCGTGGAGAGTGAGCTGCACTGACCACGCAGCGCCAGTGACCCCACCCCGCAGTGCCTGGGTGCGCTTGGGTGCGCTGGGGACACGTCCCTGGTGACACGGCCTGCAGCGCTCAGTGGACAGGCTTGCCTCGTTTATTATTTGTGTATTTATTTATCGTGCTGGGGATGGAATCCAGGGTCATTCTATTTCCGAGCCTTATTTTACTTTTATTTATTTTTATTTTATTATCTTATTTTTCTTTTGAAACAGGGTCTCACTAGGCTGCAGAGGAGCTCACTACTTGTTAAGACTGTCCTCGAACCTGCAATCCTCCTGTCTCAGCTTCCCAAATCCTGGGATTACAAGCATGCGCCACCACACCGGGCTGAGGACAGGCCCCAGAATTCTTCAGCACATTAGAATGGGGCAAACACTACCACAGGTTGGTTGCGCGGGTTAATGGAGGAATGAGTGGATTAGTTACTTACAGCCGCCTTGCCAGAGGGAGCACCCAGCAGACCGAGGTGTCATCTGCCCACTGATAAGCCAATGACTAGAACTAGCACAGCGACCACAGCCACCGACACAGCCGCAATGACCCACTTTTTCTGTCAAAGAAAAGCAAGCAGTTACGCCCCGGGTGAGGCCTGTCGCCATGCCAGCCAACGGCCCATCAGCACTCATCCTAACATGTAAGCTGCGGGCCTCCGCTGCAGCCCGGGGCAGTGCCAGTCAGAGTGACCTCCTGCGAAAGAAGAGACCGCTCGGACAAAGCTGCTCGGGCAGGCTGAGGACGCGCCACACTGCCTTCACTGCGTCTGTTGGGCCTCGGGGGGGGGGGGGGGGGGGGGGGGGGGGGGGGGGGGGGGGGGGGGGGGGGGGGGGGGGGGGGGGGGGGGAGGGCACCGACTCTTCTCACGCGCACAGGCGGCCCAGGAGCCAGGAGAGTGCTCACCGGAAGCCCCACCTGAGAGTGCTCACCGGAAGCCCCACCTGAGAGTGCTCACCGGAAGCCCCACCTCTCCCTCCCTGTCTGCCTGTTGTTGACACAGCACAGGGGAGGTCCAGGCTGCTGTCTAGCCGCGGGCTGCAGCTCCCTGGGGAAGTCCAGACGCATGCAAGAGGCCCCATCGGCCAGAGCAGAGCAAGAAGCAGCAAGCAGGGCAGGTTAGTTATCAAGCAAGCATTGGGTCAAAAAGATGGCGGTTGTTTCTTTCCTTCTGTTTTTGTTGTTGTTGTTTGTTTGTTTTTGTGGCACTGGGGATTGAACCCAGAGGCATTCTACCTTCAAGCTATACTCCCAGCCCGATTTTATTTCTTATTTGGAAACAGGGTCTCACTAGGTTGATGAGAGTCTCACTACTTGTTGAGGCTGGCCTCCATCCTGCAATCCTCCTGTTTCATCCTCCCAAGGACTGGGATTACAGGCCTGCACCACCACACCTGGCTACAGTGGTCACTTCTGAAATGGACCAGTTCCACTTTGGGTAACGTGCAGACCCAGCTTCTGGCAAAGCCAGGCTCCTCAGCAGCGTAGATTGAATTGAGCTGTGCTCACTACCTTTCCTCTCCGTGAAACCAACAGGCTTCTCACTAAAGCAAAGAGGAAGGTGAGCGCACAGAACTAAGCTAAGCACTGGATCTGGATCTATATATTACATATGTGGTTGCCTGTGCGCCCAAAACTAAGCTAAGCACTGTGTGTGTGTGTGTGTGCACGCGCTCGCGCATGTGTGTACCTCAACTTACATTAAGGGTCAATATTTTTGTGTGTATATGGTATTAGGGGTTGAACCCTGGGGCATTCTATCTTGGAGCTACACCTGCAGCTCTATTTTTATTTTTTTATTTTGAAACAGGGTCTCACTAGGTTGATAAGAGTCTCACTACTTGCTGAGGCTGTCCTGGAACCTTCGATCCTCCTGTCTCAGCCTCCCCAGTACTGGGATGACAGGTGTGCACCACCACACCCATCAAAGGTCAATATTTTAAAAAGCCTTAACAAAAACAACGTGAGAAGCGCGTCTTTCCCAGCACGCTGCGCGTGCAGGAGGACAGGACAGGCAGGGACGAGCTCTGCAGGCGACACACGGCCCTTCAGCCTCATCGAAGCACAGGCCACACACGACTCCACAGCGCGTGTGCGCACACGGCCCTTGCCGGAGCCTGGCCGGCACCCATGGAAACGCCTGACCCTCTCGGAGCAGCCGGCACCTGAGAGAGGCGCCCAGAACGCAGGCAGCCTCTTCAGGGCGAGGCGCCAGCACCCCAGCACAGCCGGCGCCCTGAGAAGCAGCGGGACCGGAGAGGACGTGCGGGGCAGCTGCCCCGTCCCTCAGCGAGCTGAATTCTGCAGCTTCAGGGTTCTCCTGAAAGCTTTCCTCCAACCTGAGGTGAGAACTCCAAAGACTGAGACAGGGGAGCAGAGACTGACAAGCTCCGTCCTCCTCCTCCTCCCCCTCCCCCTCCTCCTCCTCCTCCTCCTCCTCCTCCTCCTCCTCATGGTGAACTGTAGACGCCTGTGCTCACCCAGGTTCCAGAGGCACCCTGACGGACGGCCGCCAAGACCCAGGGAGTCTTACTTTTGTCCCAGCACCAAGGGTTCACGTGGGTTCCTCTAACCCTCTAGGCGCAGGGTGTGGACCCTGGGCAGAAGGCTCCTGTGTATCAGGGTCCCTTACGAGGCTGCTGTGCAGGGTGTGAGACCCACAGATTCAAATAACTCTCTTCTTTCCTCAAAACCAATTACAAATAACCTAAATACTGAATGCTCCTTGCATAAAATGTACGCTCAGCAGTTCTCGGGAGCCTTCCCACCCCTCCGTTCTGAAACTCCTGGACTCGAGACCCCGAGCTCGGCCAGCCAGAAGGGAAAGGGCTCCGGCCTGGGCGAGCAGGGCTGATTTCCACGTACCTAGTAAACTTTCAAAACGTTAGCAAAAATCATTTCAGTTTCCAAACGAGAATTTATTTCAGGGGTGTTTATTGCTGGGGCTCCCCGTGTCAGGTTTACGTTAACGGCCTACGACTCCTGAAGAGGGAATCGTGCTCGGCTCTTGGAAGCCACTCACCCTCCGCGCCTTGCTCTGGTATTTAACCGCCTTCTTGGTTTCCTCCTTCGCGTGCTCCACATAGTCCACAGCGTTTGTAACGTGTTTCTCTATGTTGTTGATCATTTCGCCCTTAAAACAAAGTGTTTCAGCCTTAAAAGACACGTCCACGTGAATCTTAAGACAACCACATGATGGGAAGTCTTTACACAAACAGAATGCGCATGTAATGGGTAGAAAAATATTTCTCACATCTATGGAGAGGTGAAAGGTGAGACGGTATAAATGCACCAATACAAAGCAGTCAAAAGACAATTCAGATTTTAAAATGAACTGAAAGGGGCAGGGAGCGGCGATGACAGTGAAAGCATGTCGGCAGATTCTGAGACATGCTTTAAGGTGCGCACGTGTCCCGGATGAGCACGCCAGGGGAGGCGGGCGCCGGGTCACACGGACACCGCACCACTGCCCGACAGTTCTTCAGACGATCAGTAAACTAACTTTATGTCTGACACCAAGGTGACCGAATCAGTGAACAAAAACACACACGGAGGGCCTCCTGCGACACGAGAGGAGCGACATTACCTGGGTTCTGTCCACCTGGAGGTAAAGTCTGCAGCATCAGCGAGGAGCAAAGCATTGAAGAAGGATGGACAGGCAACGTGTCATTCACAAGTGTAAACTCACTAGGAGCTCTGACTCTACATGTACTTTGAATTGGGTGAGTCGACATAATACGACACTGATAGACTTCTATGGAAAAACAGTGACGCAAGGCACCCAAGGCGGGTCCTGCGAGCGGCACCCGGTGCAACGCGCTCGGTGGGGAAAGGTTGTAATCAAAGCCTAGAGTATTACAGAATCTCTAGGATTATAAAATTAATCTCCTGCTCTAACTGCATGATTGGTTTCCCTTGGATACCTCCTGAAAGTAAGACATAGCAACCGTCAGACCCTGCGCACCCCCGTTCTTACACCGAGTGACCAGCCCACCCAAAATCAAAAGGAGCGCACTTGTCCCATCCCTGCCCGTGGGGCCGCCAGCGTCTTCTGGCACATGCACGGTGCTGGAGCTCTTCACACGTGTTCTTAGGATCAAGTTCCTCAAAATAATCAATCTTCTCTAAACGGCAGTGAAGCACATGGGAATACTTCTTTTTCGGAGGGGGTATTAGGAACTGAACCCAGGGGCATACTACTTGCAAGCTACACCCCAGACCTTTACATTTTTATTTTGAGACAGGGTCTCACTAAGTTGCTGAGGTTCTCACTAGGTTGCTGAGGCTGGCCTCAAACCTGTGATCCTCCTGTCTCAGCCTCCCAAGTACTGGGGTGACAGGATGCGCCCCAGTCCAGTGGGAATAAAGTCTGTATGTGAACAGACTTCCTAGCCTGCCTTACATGATTCCGGCGATCACTGAAAACCATCAGGTACCCCCCTCCTTGGGAGCGTACTCCCACCAAAACACATCCTAAGACCAGTGGAGGGAGGGGTGCGCCATGGCCACTTTGGAGGGCTTGGAGGGAGCACACCTCCCACCTGGGGTCAGTGGCGTCTCGCCGGCCACTGGCTCCTCGCTGGGGCTCTGGAAGCTACTCAGAGCCAGTGTGTGCGAGAGCCAGCCAGCCTCCTGGGCACCGCCTTGCATGCGTGTTGAACTACACAACTCTGCGTCCTCCGAGGCCTCCCACCGCCTCCTCCACCGAGTGAGCTAAGCTCTTAAACGCACGTGACTGTATCCCCACCCCGTGGCGCCAATTCTTGTAGACTCTCCCCCAGTTATGCTGCAATGCGTGCTCCTTGTAGAAACTTTAAAAAAATATGTCTATGGAGAGAGGAGAGCTGGCATCCCCGTGGCCCCACTGGTGCTGGACTCTGGTTTTTCTTTCCTCTGGGAATACTGTTTTATGCGGTGAGTTCATGCTGCATATGTGTTTGTGCTTATATAAAGTTTATATTTATACAAGTGCACAAGTGTCTGCACAAGATTTGTGAATCTCTCTTTTACCTTCAAGTTCTAATGCAGACATTTGTATATTTTATTAAAAATTCTCCACGCACAAAAAATGTATGCTGCCAGTTTATGGAACCGGGCGTGGTGATGCATGCCTATCGTCCCAGGACTTGGAAGGCTGAGACAGGAGGATCACAGGTTTGAGGACAGCCTCAGCAATTAGTAAGACTCTCATCAACCTAGTGAGACCCTGTTTCAAAGTAAAAATAAAATTAGGCTGGGAAGCCGGGCGTGGTGGCGCACGCTTGTAATCCCAGCATTCAGGAGGCTGAGACTGGAGGATCCAGGTTCGAGGCCAACCTCAGCTACCTAGTGAGACACTCCGCAACTTAGTGAGACTCGGTTTCGAAATAAAGAATAAAAAATAGGGCTGGAGGTGTAGCTCGGAGGTAGAATGCCCCTGAGTTCAATCCCCAGTACTGAAAAAAAAAAAAAAAAAATTAGGCTGGGGTTGTAGCTCAGAGGTAGCATGCCCCTGGGTTCCATCACCGGTACCAATACATACATACATTCATACATACATACATTCATACATACATACATTCATACATACATACATTCATACATACATACATACACACATACATACATACACACATGCATACACACATACATACATACATACACACATACATTCATACATACACACATTCATACATACATTCATATATACATACATACATGCATACACACATACATTCATACATACACCCAAGAGGGCCACAGTCCAGCTCCCGAGGCTGACGCCCTCCCCCTGCTGCTGCTGCCAGCTCCAGCTGTCTCCAGCATGTCAGCGCTGCCTGTAACAGCGCGCTTCGCCCTCGCCGTCTGAGGCTGGCTAGAGTGGCGAGTCCAAGCCTGCACCAGCGGCCCTGGTTACCTGCGTCTCCACGAACATGGCCATGTCCATGAACATCTCGTGCAGCTCTCGGATACTGGTCTCCAGCTTCATGATGTCTTTGTGACGGGACTCAATTTCATTGAGGGCTTGTCTGGTGATTTGGGAATCGGATATAATCTTGGAAAACAAAGACAGGAGTGGTGGTGAGCGTCTGCGGGCTGGGGGCTGGCAGCGGGGGCCGGCCCGCCCGCACTCACATCTGAGGTGAAGATGGAAGGCCGGCCGCTCTCCAGCATCTCCTCCAGCTCCTCGTCCGTCGTGGTCCTGCCAGCTGAGGGCGACAGGCAGAACCGCACTCAGGACCGCGCAAGGCACGAGTCAGCAGCGATGGTGCTGAGCTCCCAGCCCTGGTTCCCAGCACCGTCCACAGCGGTCTCCTACCCTTTCGCATAACTTTCTTGGGCAGGTGTTAAAGAGGAGGGAAAAGAGCCGAGGCTGGAAAGCACCGGGCCAGTTTCATAACTGGGAAGAGTCGCAGAGCCTCAATTCAGGACTGACAAGAAGCAGCTCCAGCAGGAGCCCGTGGCTCGTGTTCTGACGTCTGTCTTCCTACAAGTCCCCCTCTGGCTTCTGGCTAAAGGGTCGAGCTGAACACAGCATATGATAAATGGAAGGGCAGACAGGGAGGGCTCCATCGCCCAGCCAGGGCGGAAGGGGCTGCTGGACCCAGAAATACTTAAAGGAGCCGGGCGTGGTGGCGCACACCTGTAATCCCAGTTCTTAGGAGGCTGAGACAGGAGGATCACAGGTTTGAGAACAATCTCAGCAAGCAATGAGACTCTCATCAACCTAGTGAGACCCTGTTTCCAAATAAAAATAAAATCGGGCTGGTGGTGTAACTCAGAGGTAGAATGCTGCTGGGTTCAAAAAAAGGAAGAAATACTTAAAGAAATAATGACTGAAAATTTTCCAAACTCGACTAAAACTCTGAAAGTATGGGTAATCAGAAAGTGATTTAAAGTCCATATACACTACTATGTTTGAGTGATTCAAGAAACGGGAAGCCAGCACAGGCCTGGAGTTCACGGCCGGCGGGCCCGGGTGCGCGTGCGCGCCCCCACCGGTCTACTCACTGATCTCCAGCTGCCGCTGGATGCGCCCTTTGCTCCGCTCCCGGAACAGCGTCTGTGCCTCGTTGTATTCCGTCATGACTTCCACAAACTTTCGAGACAGCACTGAATGCTAAGAACGTGGGAAAAATTACAGAAATATAAAACGGTCACCCAAACGGTACGTATAAACGCTATAGTTCAGAAACTCTAACTACTATGTTCCTCCTTCAAATGAAAAATCAGAATAACAACAACATTCCCTGTAGCCATCTATGGTAAGAACTTTACACGCATTATTTTACCTAATTTCCCCAATTACCCTAATTTCCTACTGCATTTTTTGTATCCATCACTTAAAGAGAGAAAGCGTGATTTTCGGAAGGCAGCGAGCCCTTGGTTACAGGCCTCATGAGTAAGTGCTGGATCAGGACGGAGCTCAGACAGGCTAGCCCAGAGGCTGCGCGCCATCTGAACTGGGAAGACACAAAGGAGCCGACAAACCTGGGTTCTCCGTATCCGAAGATCCACCGATGTTCGGTTCCCACCCTCATCCTGATCAAAACTTTGTTCAATGGCTAAAAACAAAGAGGACAGAGTTACTTTTTAAATCTAAAAATCAAAGTATTTTCAGCCAAACCTCAAATTGCTTTTCTTTCTTTGCTTAGAAGCATATCTCATGAAACTAAAGAATAGATGGCCTTTTAAAATAACCCCTGCAGCCGGGCATGGTGGTGCACGCTTGTAATCCCAGCATTCAGGAGGCTGAGACCGGAGGATCCGGGTTCTTGGCCAGCCTCAGCTACCTAGTGAGGCACTCCGCAACTTAGTGAGACCCGGTTTCAAAATAAAGAATAAAAAATAGGGCTGGGGGTGTAGCTCGGAGGTAGAATGCCCCTGAGTTCAATCCCCAGTACTGCAAAAATAAATAAATAAATAAAAAATAAAAAATAGGGCTGGGGGTATAGCTCGGAGGTAGAATGCCCCTGAGTTCAATCCCCAGTACCGCAAAAAAAATTTAAAAAATAAAATAATCCCTGCAAAGACAGTCCACCAAGTGGGACTGTTCTGCTGCTCTTAATAAATATGTACATAGGCAGGCATGGTAGCACACACCTGTAATCCCAGTACCTGGGAGGCTGAGACAGGAGGACCACAGGTTCAAGGACAGCCTCAGCAAGTAGTGAGACTCTCAGTAACCTAGCGAGGCCCTGTTTCCAAATAAAAATGAAATTGGGCTGGGGGATGTAGCTCAGAGGTAGAATGCCCCTGGGTTCAATCCCTAGTGCCACAGGAAAAAACAAAACAAAACAAAACAAAAAAACAATGCTAGAAGGAAAGGGAGAGAAGAGGAATCAGACTCAAAAGATTTAAAGCATCGTATCAACCAACTGCAGGGCCTGGGGTTCGTTGGGGGCCCAATTCAAGCCAACTGTTAAAAAAAAAACTATTAGGCCTAGGGAAATGTAAGCTCTGGCTGGATACTTATAATATTAAATAACTAATTAATTTGACTTAGAGATAACTGCGATTGCCCTTTGAGGGGAAAAACTGTTCTGCTTCTGACACCCACACTGATGAAATCCTAGGTGTCTGGGGCCGGCCTCGGGACAGTCCGCAGGGGAAGGAGTGCACTGAGGCTCAGAACAGCCTCTCTCTGGGGCAACAGGCAGCTGGAATTTTCCACAGTGAGAGTATTTTTAAATCTGCACAGAGATTGTTCAGGGTGTCAAAGCTATTCTGTAAGAGTTAATGCAATGTGTCTTTTCACCAGACCAAGAAAAGGCAGGCCGCTGATGTCCTGCACACACCAGAAGTCTTCCCACAGGAGCCAAATCTTTTTCAGAAAGAAAGCTTTCTGCTTCCACCAGCAGTTCTCAAAGTGTGGTGCAGGGACCAGCCAGGACCTGTGTCATCTAGGCCGTAACAGCTGAGCACAGAGAACGGAGACCGAGCTCAGCTTCGCCACAACACAGGAGAGCTGCCACCAGGGAGGCCTTCAACGGGAGCCTGGCACCTCGTCCGCAAGGCCACCCCTCCTGCTCCGGTCCCTGCGACTCAGCCCTGAACGTCCTAACGTCCAGTGGGGCAACGCTCAAGCCAACCTCCAAATGCATACAAATAATTAATCCTGATGTGGTCACAATTCTAATTTTTAAAAATGTTACGAGAATAAAAAAGGATAAAGAAGAAAGTAACAATTACCCATCTCCCCACCATCAATAATCCAACAGAAGACTTTATTTAAACTTACACTTTAACTTGGTTCGAATTTTGTTAGCAGTTTTCTTGATTTCTTTGTTCAGGTCTTCAAGCTCTTCTTTTATTTCTTTAAAAAATTAAAATAAGGCATCTGAGCTACAACATTCAACATATGTCCAGTCACTTTAAACAACATTCTTGGTAAATGTCCGAATGTTTTTCAGTAAGAAAGCTTACTGCTTTCACCAGCGGTTCTCCAAGTGCGGTCCAGGGACCAGCCAGGACCTGTGTCATCTAAGGAAGCTGTAAGGCTCACCGCCAGGTCTTGCTTAGGCTGAAAGTGCACAAAGATGCACCAGGAGCAAGGCACAGCAGAGGCCAGCAGACTGCAAGGGGGTCAGGGAGGCTCAGCAGAACCACCAGGGTACCAGGAGGGGGCAGCACCACGAGAAGGGCGTGCCACAGGAGAGAACCTTTGACCCGGAAGAGAAATATCAGCAGGCTTCCAATACACAGAAGATCTTTGCGGGGCAGCCTGGCCTGAGGCACAGGAAGTGATTGAGATGCAACCCAAAGTGACCAGGGAGGAGGGAACCCCAGGCCACGCCGTGGAGCTTCCCGTTTCTCAGCGTAAGCAGAAGTCAGCACTGACTGCTTCAGAGCCAAGAAAGAGATCAGCAAAGCCCCCTTCAGAATGACCATGCTGCTACTGGATGGAACCCGGACAGAGCCCGGGGCAAGGGGCCATCTAGTGACAAGGTCCTCTGTGAATGCCTTGTCCAAAGAGACGCAGGGAACACTCCTTTGTCCACTCCGACACACGCTTCTGAGCCCCTGGGCATATGTGGCCATCACAGAGACAGGACGGCAGCCTTTGGCGCCCAGAAGGCAGGACACCCAGCAGCTTTCCGTACGGCTTAAAGATTACCTTTCCATCTTCATCTTTAAAACGACACTGACAAGCACATACTGCTTTCCAACTCGATCTCTTATTAACTACCCTCCAAACACAAAATTCCATCATTCTTGCTGAACTCTGCACAGAAGAGAGATTTCACGCCGGATCACCGTTAGGGCTCCAAAGTTCTGCAAGGTCGTGTTATGGATGGATTTACCATCGCTGGTCCCCACCCTGGCGAACACTGCATCCTTCAGGGAGCCTTAGACACCGCCCGGAGCCCCGGAACGCCACGGGCTGGCCCAGCCATGGAGGTTGGTACAACCTCCTCCCCCTCTGCGGTGAAGCTGGACCTGAGGCCCGTGCTACAGGCAGCCAGAGAGACACACACAGACAGACAGACAGACAGACTCCTCAGAGCCAGCAACTTACTTCCTTCTGGGTTTGGTGCAGAAAGGATGATGCTGTGGTTTTTCTTGACATCTTCCACGTACTGAGCTATTTTGGATATGCTGTTTCTAATCTCCTCCACCTAGGAGAGACACAGAGGTCACCACAGCACGGCAAGTCCAGATTTGGCTACAGGGTAATAGATGGGTAATTACCGCATAAGGGAACCAAAGCCTTTCCTGCTCTCCTGTAGTATCACTTTTTTTGTGTGTGTGGTACTAGGGGTTGAACCCAGAGGCATTCTACCTCTGAGCCACACCTCCAGCCACATTTTATTTATAATTTGAAACAGGGTCTCGTAGGTTGATGAAAGAATCACTACTTGCTGAGGCTGTCCTCCTGTCTCAGCCTCCCAAGTACTGGGGTTGCAGGCATGTGCCACCACACCCAGCTTAATATCTTTTTTTTTTTTCTTTATTCAGTACTGGGGATTGAACCCAGGGGCATTCTACCTCCGAGCTACACCCCCAGCCCTATTTTATTCTTTATTTTGAAACAGGGTCTCACTAAGTTGCAGAGGGCCTCACAACTTGCTAAGGCTGGTCACAAACCCGCAATCCTCCTGTCTCAGCCTCCCAAGTACTGGGATTACAAGCATTAGCCACCACACCCAGCTTTTTTATTCTTTATTTTGAAACAAGGTCTCACTAAATGGCTGAGGTTGGCCAAGAATCTGTGATCCTCCTGTCTCAGTCTCCCAAGTACTGGGATTCTAGGCATGTACCACCACACCCAGCTTTTAGTATCACTTTATTTTTTTTTTTTTTTTTTTGCGGTACTGGGGATTGAACTCAGGGGCATTCTACCTCCGAGCTACACCCCCAGACCCATTTTTTATTCTTTATTTTGAAACCGAGTCTCACTAAGTTGCAGAGTGCCTCACTAGGTAGCTGAGGCTGGCCTCGAACCCGGATCCTCCAGTCTCAGCCTCCCGAATGCTGGGATTACAAGCGTGCGCCACCACGCCCGGCTTTTAGTATCACTTTAAAAACAGAAATGTAAGTCAGGCGAGCTGCACCCTCCACACCCACCGCCGCCCTCCACGGTGGGTGAGCAGGGCAAGAAGGCGCCGGCCCGCCACACAACGGCTGTGACAGCCCACAAGCACGGTGGAAACTGCAAATATGAAGGGTCGTCAACGCAAAGTTCCACTCTTAAAAGGCCAGAGAATAGCTGTTCCTTCAGGCCTGGGTGTCACTTACACACAATTTCTGCAGGATGGCATATACTTTGCACACTTATAACGACATTTTTAATTGGGTTAAAAGCAACACTACACTAAAAACTGATTCTTTGAGAATTCTTGCTAAGTCATTAGGCAGGCTGAAACACAAGCAATGGGGTTTTGATTTTAGTGCGCAGATTACATTTCACTGTGCATTTAAAAGAACTATTTCAGCCAGGCGTGGTGGTGCCACCTGTAATCCCTGCACTCGAGAGGCTGAGACAGGAGTGTCACAGGTTCAAAGCTAGCCTCAGCAACTTGGTGAGACTGTTTCCACATAAAAAATAAAATAGGGCTGGGGGTATATCTCAGAGGTAGAATGTCCCTGGGTTTAATCCCCTGCACCACAAATAAATAAATAAATATCCCATTTCTAAAGTGAATGCAGGGGTACACGTAGGTCAGAAAGCAGAGGAAAGAACCCAGCTCCCCAGAGTTTCCTCGCCACACCCTGTCAGCGTCTCTGCAGGAAAAGCCCCAGGCGGCTCCAAGAGGACCGCTGTGGGCTCCCCTCGTCCCAGTGGAGAGCACCATGGTGACCGCGGTGCCGCCTCTGCCTCCGTCTGAGCTGCTCCGCGCAGCATCTGTCTGTCTGTCTGTCTCGCCAATAATCTCCAGAAGGACCTTCTTTGGCCGCTCTGACTCGCGGCGCTGCGTTTAGTCTTTAACCAAACACGGGTCACGAGCAAGATCCCTATCTCCTGCTGCGTTCTACAGGATGTTAAACTCTGAATGCCCTTCCTAAAAGTGAGTTTATATTAACAAATATCACTTGTTTCTCTATGGGTCTAAGAAGTCATTTTATAGAAATAAGCTCCAAGATAAAGTAGCTGTTTAACAAACCAAAGCGGGAGCTCCAGTTGGAATGCAAATGAAGTCAATCATGTTAAACCAACCCCAAGCCAGAGGAAGCTGCTTCGCCTGCAGCCCTGACACCAGGCGCAAACACGGAAAGACTACGGCTCAGCCAGGCGCCGGGCGCACGCCTGTCATCCCAGTACTTGGGAGGCTGAGACAGGACGATCGCAGGTTCAAGGACAGCCTCAGCAACTTAGTGAGACCCTCAACAACCTAGCAAGACCCTGTTTCAAACAAACAAAAAAAAAGGACTGGGAGTGCAACTCAGAGGTAGAATACCCCTGGGTCCAATCCCCAGTACCATGTACACAAAAAAGAAAGCATTTGACTAAAGTCAGCATAATCAATACAGATCCTGCAATTGAAGTTTCCATCATGAAAAAATACACTGGCCACCCACGTTTCTTCACGTTTAACACACAGGCCTTGGCTCCAGCTCTGCAGCCAGGACTCCGGCCTTCCCAAAAACCAAGGCCACTCGGCTCCGCGTGCCACAGGCCTTAGCACTCCACCCTGCTCCAGCCACGGGGGAAACGGGGTGTGTGCCCTCCATTCTAGGGAGGAGCCCCGCTTCCTTCTCGGTCACCTCCATCTCCGATTCACACACAGCCCTCACTCCCAGACTATAATCACCAGCAATGAGTTCCAACAGCAACCCTCTTTATTTTTTTTTTATTTTTTTTATTTTTTATTTTTTTTGCGGTACTGGGGATTGAACTCAGGGGCATTCTACCTTCGAGCTACACCCCCAGCCCTATTTTTTATTCTTTATTTTGAAACCGAGTCTCACTAAGTTGCGGAGTGCCTCACTAGGTAGCTGAGGTTGGCCTCGAACTCGGATCCTCCGGTCTCAGCCTCCCAAATGCTGGGATTACAAGCGTGCGCCACCACGCCTGGCTTCCTCTTTATTTTTTTATAACGTGTGTGTGTGTGTGTGTGTGTGTGTGTGTGTGTGTGTGTGTTTTGCTGGTGATTGAATGTAGGGGCATTCTTCCTCCAAGCTACACTCCAGCCCTATTTTATTTTTTATTTGGAAATGGTCTCACTAAGTTACTGAGAGCCTTGCTAAGTTTCGGAAGCTAGCTTCCAACCTGCAACTCTTCTGTCTCAGCCGCCCAAGTACTGGGACTACTGGTTATTTTTTTCTTTTGAAACAGGGTCTCACTAAGTTGCTGAGGCGGGCCTCGTGCCTGCCAAGCACTGGGACTACAGGCGTGTGCCCCACGCCAGGCGGGTTCAAGCAGTCACGCACCATTCAACGATGGGGTGGCACCAAGGACCGAGTGTGAGGCGACTTCACCGTGAGGACATGGTGCAGTGTGCTTGCACAAGCTAAGACAGCAACGATGGCGGCAGGCACCATGAGACCACCATGAAGACGCCGCCCGCCGTGCACACACGCTGTCGCGCCGTGCACGCCTGCCCTCGCTCCTGCGAGGTCTCGGATACAGCAGGTACACTGTTCCGTCGGTATAACCGCATTTAAAGAAAGACGTCCACGAGGGCCACCGAAAGCTCTTACCTGGTGGAAGAAATCGTCCATAAAATGGTCCTTTTCAACGACAACAGTTGTGTCTCCGTCATCATTTTTCCTACACTAAAATGGAAAACAAAACACGTAAAAACTTCAATTATTTAAAATTCTCAGGTAAGCACAATTAGTGAGTTGAAAGATGACAGGACTTCCGTACCCACAAGATCTTAACTCATCACTGGGACGACCCCTTCTGCAGCTCTTGCAACTCAACAGGTGCGCGTGGAAGCCACGGGGCAAGCGGGCTGCGCTCTCAGGACCATTCACTTTCACTCTCAACAAGACTGTAATTCAAACGACTGCTTGCAGTGTGTGTGTGTGTGTGTGTGTGTGTGTGTGTGTGTGTGTGTGTGTTTGAATGTGCTACTGGGGATTGAGTATAGGGATGTTCTACCTCTGAGCTACACCCTCAGCCCTATTTTATAACAGGGTCTCACTAAGTTGCTGAGTCTGGCCTGGAACTCATGATCCTCCGGTCTCAGCCTCCTAAATCCTGGGATTACAGGTGTGCACCACCATGCCTCGCCTGTGTGTTTGTTTGTTTTGTTTTGTTTTGTTGCGGTACTGGGGACTGAACTCAGGGGCATTCTACCTTCAAGCTATACCCCCAGCCCTATTTTTTATTCTTTATTTTGAAACCGGGTCTCACTAAGTTGCAGAGTGCCTCACTAGGTAGCTGAGGCTGGCCGCAAACCCGGATCCTCCAGTCTCAGCCTCCTAAGTCCTGGGATTACAGGTGTGCACCACCATGCCTCACCTGTGTATCTGTACGTTTAATAAAGACTAAAGTTGCTGACACCACTAGTTAACTTTCTTAGAGTACAGAACAGTTTTCAAAGAACTGTCAGCTGCTGGTATCCCTCACTTTTTAAAAGTAGGTAGCTAGCCGGGTGTGGTGGCGCACGCTTGTAATCCCAGCATTCGGGAGGCTGAGACCGGAGGATCCAGGTTCGAGGCCAGCCTCAGCTACCTAGTGAGGCACTCCGCAACTTAGTGAGACTTGGTTTCAAAAATAAAGAATAAAAAAAAATAGGGCTGGGGGTATAGCTCGGAGGTAGAATGCCCCTAAGTTCAATCCCCAGTACCACAAAAAAAATAAATAAAAGTAGGTAGCTCCCAGTCATGTGCCGTGTTTAATGAACTTTTTTTTTTTTTTTTTTTTTTTTTGTACTAGGGATTGAACCCAGGGGCATTCACTCCCAGCCCGATTTTATTTCTTATTTTGGAAACAAGATCTCACTAGGTTGCTTAGAGCCTCGCTAAGTTGCAGAGGCTGGCTTTGAACCTGGGATCCTCCTGTCTCAGCCTCCCAAGTACTAGGATTACAAGCATGTGCACTACCACGCCGACTTGATGAACACTGTAACCAGGAAAGACAGAGCAAAGAGGACAGAGTCAGTAATGCTGGGTATTGGTAGTAACACAGGGTACTGGTAGTCAGTGACACTGCCACTGATAGGGGCAGGAATGGTGCTGCTGGTCGGATCTGGTTTAAGATACTGTCAAAGAACACGGAATCAGGAGAAAGGCGGGTGGTGGGGCGCACCTGTCGCCCACCCCAGCTGGCCTGGCTACCGCAAAGGTGCCTGTGAGCCAGCTGCAGGGGGCGCTGCTGCCCCCAAGGACCACCTGGAAACTACCCCTCCAGAGAGCCAAGGCCTCGCACAGTGGAGAGCCAAATAGGCAAGGAAGACACTTTTGTCTACAGCTACAGGGGTGAGGAGACCACTCAGCCAGCCCCCGGGAACAGGGGAGAGACCGCCTAGCAAATCCCCAAGAACAGGGGCGAGGAGACCCCTCAGCCAGCCCCCGGGAACAGGGGAGAGACCACCTAGCAAATCCCCAAGAACAGGGGTGAGGAGACCCCTCAGCCAGCCCCCGGGAACAGGGAAGGGACCACCTAGCCAGCCGCCAGGAATAAAGAAGGGGAGACCATTCAGCCAGCCCTAGGAACAGGGGAGAGACCACCTAGCAAATCCCCAAGAACAGGGGCAAGGAGACCACTCAGCCAGCCCCCAGGAACAGGGAAGGGACCACCTAGCCAGCCCCCAGGAATAAAGAAGAGGAGACCACTTAACCAGCCCCAGGAAGAGGGGAGAGACCACCTAGCCAGCCCCCAGGAACTGACGCCTACATCTCACAGTGTTAAGAGTTGGGGTGCGGCCTAGATCTCAGGCACCTTCAAGAACCTCATGGAAACCAGTCTTTACCAATTCAGAGTCTGAGGCATGGCATTAGTGATCTGCCACCCAGGAAAAACTGGGAAACGAAACCCAAATTGTAAATAAGAAAAATCTGCAAAACTTAATGTGTTACGAAAGTGCAAAAAATCCTCCCTCTTTCTCTACCACCCAGGACGCTCACTAAGGCAAAATCGATTTGGTACCAATCTCTCCCGCCCTGGAAGACATCACTAAGCACCCAACTCTGGCGCCCAGGACTGCCAGCATGTAGATAAGACAGCTGAGTTAGTTAAGGGAAAGGAAAAAGGCGTGTGCTGCTTTAAGATAAAGAGGAAGCTGCTGACGCAGGAGGGCCAGAAGTTCAAGGCCAGCCTGGACAGCTTTTCAAGACCCTGTCTCAAAATAAAATAGAGCCGGGCGTGGGAGCCCAGGCCTGTAATCCCAGTACTTGGAAGGCTGAGACAAGAGGATCGAGGACTTAA
>PVLC010011240.1:27518-47845 GCA_004027655.1 Graphiurus murinus
AAAAAAAAAAAAAAAGAAAATGAAAAGGGCTAACCGGGCGTGGTGGCGCAGGCTTGTAATCCCAGCATTCGGGAGGCTGAGACGGGAGGATCTGGGTTCATGGCCAGCCTCAGCTACCTAGTGAGACACTCCGCAACTTAGTGAGACCCTGTTTCAGAATAAAGAATAAAAAAATAGGGCTGGGGGTGTAGCTTGGAAGTAGAATGCCCCTGAGTTCAATCCCCAGTACCACAATGTTCTCCTGTGGACCAAGACAGAGCCAGATGGCCAGGACTATGCTTACCCAAACCCCCAGTTCTTAGATACTACAAATCCTCTGAGGCCGAGCGTGGTGGCGCAGGCTGAGGCTGCAGCCACTCAGAGGCCAGGGGCTCTGTGTACTGGAAAAGCAAAACCCTGAACACAGGGCATGAATTAGTTCTTGTGTTATTAAGAGGGGGAAGATCATAATTATTCTTGTTGACTAAAATGTTTCAACTCTTACACATTCTATCAACACTGAGTATAATTTCATTGTTGGTACCCAGTTCACAGCATTGGCATCTTTGCACACATGGAATGCCTCAAAAATAGTGTCATTTTTAGCCAGGCATGGAGGCATATGCTGGTAATTCCAGTACTTGGGAGGATGAGACAGGAGGATCTCAGGTTCAAGGGCAGCCTCAGCAATATAGCAAGACTCTCAGCAACCTAGTGAGAGCCTGTTTATAAATAAATAATTTAAAAGGGGCTGGAGAT
Organism: Graphiurus murinus; assembly: GCA_004027655.1. NCBI lineage: Eukaryota > Metazoa > Chordata > Mammalia > Rodentia > Gliridae > Graphiurus > Graphiurus murinus. The sequence goes on from PVLC010011240.1 coordinate 28,257, forward strand.
GTAGCTTGTAGGTAGAATGCCCCTAGGCTCAGTCCCCAGTAGCATACACACACTCACACACACACATACACACACACACACACACACACACACACACACATATTCCACTTTTAATATAATTCAGCCACTAAAAAGAATGAAATAGCAGGGTGTGGTAGCACACACTTGTAATCCCAGTACTTGGGAGGCTGAGACAGGAGGATCGCAGGTTCTCAGCCAGCCTCAGCAACTTAGTGAGGCCCTCAGCAACTTATTGAGACCCTATTTCAAAATAAAAAAGAACAAAATTGGGCTGCAGGTGTAGCTCAGAGGTAGAATGCCCTCCAGTTCCATCCCCAGGACTACAAAAAGAAAAAAAAAAAAAAAAGGATGAAATGCTGTCACCTGCAGCAGCACGAATGGTCCTAGGGGTCATTTGGTAGGTGAAGGAAGTCACAGGAAGATACGCCACATGCCCTCAGGCAGGCGGAGGCTAAAAAGTTGATCTCAGGGGAGGAGAGAACAGGACGGTGGTCCCCAGAGCTCTGGGGAAAGGCTTGGGGGAGGAAGTGATGGAGAAAAGGTCGCTCATGGGTCCAGGGGTGCAGCTGGACAGGAGGAGTAAGTCCTTATGTTCTGGAGAAGCGTGGGATAGCTAGAGCTGACAGCACTTAATGGGACATCTCAACGTGGCTGCTACAGAGGATTTTGAAATGTTCCCGGCACATGTCATGTCTGAGGCGACAGATATGTCAGTTACCCTGGTCGGAGCATTACACATGCACATGTGTCACACTGCACCCCATGGATGGGTACAACTACCATGTGTCGCTTAAAAATTAATAAATAAATAAATATATATATATATACATATGTATATACATATTTTTTTTAAAACGTGTTGCACTTTTACAGATGTTGCTTTCCTCCTGCTGGAGTCACTGGATCCTTCACTGGTACCTGTGCCCTCTAATGGAGATGTGTTAAGAACAGGTAAACACGCACAGCCCTGTTCCCCAAGCACACTATTTACCAGGGAAACACCAGACACGGCTGCTGGCTGTGCCTACCCCAACCAGCAGCCAGCCCTGAGCGCGCCCACCTCCCAGCAGCGTCTGTGTTGACTGGTGCAAGCGTCCTGGGTCAGCCTGGGGACAAAGTGGGCAAGGGTTCCCTCCAGGGTGGGGCAGGCACTTGGACAGTCCTTTCTGGTTGTGATAAGAACTGAGCAAAGAACCAGCAAGGCGGTGCAGTGGTCTGCTCCTGGCAGTCAGCAGCCCGGGGGGGGGGGGGGGGGGGAGCACCCCAGCCCAGCCCAGGCAGAGGGTGAGGCCAGGCCCCTGGCCCTTCCCTAAGGCTTCCTCCCGCCCCAACAGTTGAAATGCCCTCAGCCAGGGCGCCACTGAGACCCTGGACCACTCGGGGTAACATCAGCCCACGACAGCCCATAGGAGCAACGCCAGACGGGCTGGGGGAACACCCTGCCTGCCGGGAGTGCCACGATGCAGCGAGCCCCCTCCCCAGCAGCCTCCACTCCCACCCAGAGCCGATCCCCCGGAGCCCCGGTCCTGGGACCCCCACGCTAGCAGCCCCCATCTTGGTACCCCGCCCCAGAACTCTCCACGGCCCAGAATCCCCGTACCAACCTTCCCGGAGCCCCAATCCCAGCAGACCCTGTCCTGGGACCCCTCCTGGAGCCCTTTCCCAGGAGACCCCGTCCTGGGACCCCTCCTGGAGCCCCTTCCCAGCTGACCCCATCCTGGGACCCCTCCTGGAGCCCCAATCCCAGCAGATCCCGTCCTGGGACCCCTCCTGGAGCCCCTTCCCAGCTGACCCCGTCCTGGGACCCCTCCTGGAGCCCCTTCCCAGCTGACCCCATCCTGGGACCCCTCCTGGAGCCCCAATCCCAGCAGACCCCATCTTGGGACCCCTCCTGGAGCCCCTTCCCAGCAGCCCCCATCCTGGGACCCCTCCTGGAGCCCCTTCCCAGCAGCCCCCATCCTGGGACCCCGCCTGGAGCCCGGATCCCAGCCGACCCCATCCTGGGACCCCGCCTGGAGCCCGGATCCCAGCCGACCCTGTCCTGGGACCCCGCCTGGAGCCCGGATCTCAGCAGACCCCGTCCTGGGATCCCTCCTGGAGCCTCGATCCCAGCAGACCCCGTCCTGGGACCCCGCCTGGAGCCTCGATCCCAGCAGCCCCGTCCCGGGGCCCCGCCCGGATCCCCCGCCCCAGCTGCCCCCGACCGGGTACCCGCCCCAGCCGCCCGGAGTCCCCGCCCCGCCGGCCCGGACCGCTACCCGGCGCGGCGCTCACCGCCGTCAGGTCCGGCAGCCGGTCCCGCATCCCCGCCGGCCGATCGGCGCACCCCGCCGAACAGGCCTGCCCCGCGCGCCTCGGGCCGGGCCTCGGGCTCTCGGGTGGCCCGATCGCCGCCAAAGCCCGCCGTGGTCCCGGCCTGACGCCGCCGCCCTCCCTCGGGCCGGGGCTGCCACGGCAACCGCACCCGCACCCTCTGCGCATGCGCGGCCGGTGCCGCGCACCCCGCCCCTTCCCAGAGGAGCGTCCCCGAGGGAATCCAGCGCGCCGGGGGCGGGGCGCTCGAGGGGCGGGGCGTGTTGTGCAGGGGCGTGGTTTGTCTGCAGGGGCGGGGCTTGGCGTGACTGAGCCCTGTGAGATACCGCCCTGGGAATCACGTGCTTTTTTTTTTTTTTTTTTTTTTTTTGCAGGTTGGGCACATTAATAACTGGTCTTATTTCCAGTCACCCCTGGGAGGCTCCTTTTTTTTTTTTCCTTTTTCGTGTGTGTGTGTGTGTGTGTGTGTGTGTGTGTGTATGTGTGTGTGGTGTGTTTTATACTGGGAATGGAACCTAGGAACTTTCTACCTCCCAGCTACACCCTAGCCCTTTGTTTTTTTTTTTTTTTTTTTACTTTTTATTTTGAAACAATGTCTCAACAAGTTGCTGAGGCTGGCTTTGAACCTGCCTGCCATCCTTCTGTCTCAGCCTCCCAAGTACTGGGATTAACACCTCTCCAAGCTTTTTTGTTGCTGTTGTTGTACTGGAGATTGAACCCAGGGGTGTTCTCGCCCCAGACTACATCCCCAGCACTTGTTACTTTTTATTTTGAAACAGGGTCTAAGTTGCTGAGGCTGATCTTGAACCTGTGATCCTCCTGTCTCAGCTTCCCGAGTCCTGGGATTACAGGCCTGGGTCACTGCACCCAGCCTGGGAGGCCCTGTTGATATCACTTGCAGGAAAAACTTAAGCCAGTGGTTCCCAGCACATCTACCTGACACTTCAGGTCAGCAGCAGGGTTCCGCTTTGAACCCAGCTAGGTTCCTACTTATTTAAATACCTTTTTTTTTTTTTTTTTTTTTTTCTGCGGTACTGGGGATTGAACTCAGGGGCATTCTACCTCCAAGCTACACCCCCAGCCCTATTTTTTATTCTTTATTTTGAAACCGAGTCTCACTAAGTTGCGGAGTGCCTCACTAGGTAGCTGAGGCTGGCCGAGAACCCGGATCCTCCGGTCTCAGCCTCCCAAATGCTGGGATTACAAGCCTGCGCCAGCACGCCCGGCTAAATACCTTATTTTTTAATGTGCTTTTATTGGTGCATTATAGCCTCATATCATAATGTAAATCATGTTGACAATGACATACATGCACACAGCTCTTCATGCCCCCCCCCAGCCTCCCCTCTTCCCAATACACAGTACTGGGATTGACATCGGTATTTTCCAATATGTACACATAGTCGATGGCAGTGTTTCCATTAATGAACCTGTCTTCCCCTCCCCTTCCCTTAGACCTCCTCCCTGGCTCCACTGAGGTTCCTCCATTATCTGGAGTTCCTCTGGTATCCCAGTTACTCCCTAGCTTGCACATATTAGAAAAAACATAAGACCCTTCACTTCTGTGACTGGCTAATCCCACTTAACATAATGTTCTCCAGGTCCTTCCATTTTCTTGCAAATGACATAATTTTGTCCTTCTTTATCACTGAGTAGAATTCCATTGTGTGTATTTCCTGTAATTTTGTAATACACTCATCTGTTGATGGACGCTTAGGTTGGTTCCATGATTTGGCTATTGTGAACTGTGCTGCTATGAACATAGGTATGCATGTAGCACTGTACGTCTCTGGTTTCGACCTCTTAGGAAAAATACCCAGGAGTGGTAAATATGATTCTATGAGCTGGGGGTGTGCCTCCCTGCTTGAGTGCCGACTTAGCATGTTCAAGGCCCCGGGGTCAATCTCTACCAACAAAAAGAAAGAGAAGAAAAAATCTGATTAGAAATTATTTTTATTGGACTAAATGAAGTAGGTACTAGGGGAAATGTTTAAGTCCATTCAAATCCACAGCCCTGAAGAATGAGAAGCCTTTTCAGTTGACCACTAGACTGCTCATTCTGCTCCAAACCAAAGGCTGGGTTACAACTGACCTACCAATGCAAATTTAAATGAGTATCATGCTTTTATGGTATTTGAAAATGCAATAGCCCTCTGCAACTTAGTGAGACCTTGCTTCAAAATACAAATAAAAATAGGGCTGTTGGTTTAGCTCAGAGGTAGAATGCCGCTGAGTTCAATCCTCATTACTAGGGGAAATAGGGAGGGAGGAAATGCAATAGCCTTGTTTAATTTATCATTACCTAAACTTTAGAAATGGGCTACCCTTTTAAAGATGGGGCTAGCCAGGCATGGTGGAATACACTTGTAATCCCAGTACTTAGGAGGCTGAGAGAGGAGGATTGCAGATTCGAGGACAGCCTCAGCAAGTAGTGAGACTCTCATCAACCTAGTGAGGAACTGTTTAAATAAATGAATAAATAAATAAATAGAGCTGGGGGTGTATCTCAGAGGTATAGTATCCCTGGGTTCAATCACACACACACACACACACACATACACACACACACACACACACACACACACACACACAATTAGTTGGGAGACTACTATGCTGCCTGGTTCCTCTGTAAGCAAACCAGATCTCAAAGCAAGCAGAAAAGGGAGCTTACACCCAGCCCAGCAGAAAGTAGGGACTTCCCACTCTGACCTTGCTTCCTCCAGTACCTCATAAGTCAGCCTCAGCCACTGTTGGTGTGCTGTTACCTGCTTTGTGAATTGCTGTCTGCGGCTTAAACTCTTTTTGTTTGTTTGTTTTTGTGGTGCTGGGGATGGAGCCCAGGGGCACTCTTCCTCTAAGCCATACCCCCAGCCCTATATTACTTTTTATTTGGAAACAGGGTCTTGCTACGTTGCTGAAGTTGGCTTCCAACCTGCAATCCTCCAGTCTCAGCCTCCCAAATACTGGGATTACAGGTGTGTGCCACCACGCCCAGCTTAAATAAACTCTTTTTTTTTTTTTTTTTGCGGTACTGGGGATTGAACTCAGGGGCATTCTACCTCCGAGATATACCCCCAGCCCTAGTTTTTTTTTTTTTTATTCTTTATTTTGAAACCGAGTCTCACTAAGTTGTGGAGTGCCTCACTAGGTAGCTGAGGCTGGCCGCAAACCCGGATCCTCCGGTCTCAGCCTCCCGAATGCTGGGATTACAAGCGTGCCCCACCATGCCCGGCTAATAAACTCTTTAAAGGGTGATGCAGTTATCTTCTGAAAGCACTGATGCTATCCAAGAGAAAGATGCTTGAAATGTTCCAATCAGTTCACTCCTGCTTTGGGGCTTACATGGCTGTTGGAGATGAAAAGATAAGACATTTCCCTGATTATTGGGGAAACCACAACCGATCCACAGCGTGACTGGGTTTCCCACCTTCTAGAAAAAACAGAAAATACACAGCCTTACAGCTTTTTTTTTTTTTTTTTCTTCAGTACTGGGGATCAAACCTAGGGGCATTCTACCTCCAAGCTACACTTCATTTTTATTTGGAAACAGGGTCTCACTAGTTTGATGAGAGTCTCACTACTTGCTGAGGCTGGCCTCCAACCTGCAGTCCTCCTGTCTCAGCCTCCTAAGAACTGGGATGACAGGCATGCACTGCTGCACCCAGCTAATTTCTGTCATTTTAAGACACCTGGTTTGTGGTACCTTGTTAGGGCAGCTCTAGGAAGCCATTTAAACCCTGTAATTATCTTATAAATAGCAGTTACGTTACACGCGTTGGCCATGGGTAAGTCTTTAAGAGTCCGTTCACTAAAAGCAAGCATTTAAAATGGACTGCAAATGTTGGAACTCTGAAAAAAAAAAAAAAAAAAAAAAAAAAATGCTGACATTTTCAAGTATACACACACTTAAATATATCCTGGAATCCAGATGTGGAGGCACGCGCCTGTCATCCCAGTACTTGAGAGGCTGAGACAGAAGGATCGCAGGTTGGAGGACAGCCTCAGCAAGCAGTGAGACTCTCATCAACCTAGCAAGACCCTGTTTCCAAATAAAAATAAGAAAATAGGGCTAGGGATGTAGCTCAGAGGTAGAATGCCCCTGGGTTCAATCCGCAGTACTAAAGTCAATCAATCAATGAATCAATCCTGGAAAGACACATAACAGAATATTCAGTACGTATACTTCAGGAATTTTACTTCTATGTCTATGAGGTATCCGAGACCTCTTCTCTCAAACTCTGGGAAGCCGGTTAAACTTGTATGCTTTCTACTTATTTATTTTTATTTTGAAACAGGGTCTCATTAAGCTGCAGAGGGCCTCACAAGGTTGCTGAGGCTAGCTTCAAACCGGCAGTCCTCCTGTTTTAGCCTCCCATGGACTGGGATTACCACCACGCCTGGCTATTCCCATGTTTTTTTTTACAGTAATTTCTATCATCCATTCTTTCTTTCTTTGATACTGGGGATTGAACTCAGGGACATTCCAGCCCTATTTTATTTTTATTTTGAAACAGGCTCTCGCTAGGTTGCTGTGTGTCTCACTACTTGCTGAGGCTGTCCTCAAACCTGCCATCCTCCTGTCTCAGCCTCCCAAGTACTGGGATGACAGGCATACGCCACAATGCCTCCCTTCTTAGGTGGATTCTCCCAAGGTGACTTGGGGCACAGGATGGAAATTTCTTTCATAGAGACTGACTATCCTGGTGGTCGGCCAACAGCCCACTCCTAAGTCCTCTTGATAAAGCAACCATTGCTCCCAATTCGGGGGCTGCCTCAGTAAAATACCATAGACCAGGTGGCTTATGGACAATGGGTTTCTTTATTTTCAGAGTCCTGGAGGCTTGGAGTAGACGCGGGGGGTGCCTACCCAGGGCTGCTTGCTGATTCGAAGAGCGTGTCATCTCTCTGTGTCCTAATAAGGTGGAAGGGCAGGGGGCTCTTTTACAAGGATTTCAGCCTAGGAACCTGGGACACACACTCAGACTATGAGTGTGTGCCATTTGGCAGAAGGGGCCTGGAACTCCTGGCTGGACATTATTCCTTATGACTATTTATTTTTGTGGTACTGAGGATGAAACCCAGGGGCAGTCTACCTCTGAGTGACACCCCCAGCCTTAGTTTGTTCGATCCTCCTGTCTCAGCCTCCCAAGTCCTGGGATTACAAGCCCGGGCCACCAGGCTCCACTCGCAGTGACTATTCTGTGTGGGAGAGGGGGAGAAATACCACTGGCAACCCACCACTCAGAAGTACACAATGGCAAGTATGCAGTTACGGTTGCTTTAGTTACCTTATCATTTTACCTATTTTAGTACTGAAGACTGAACCCAGGGGCATTTGACTTGAGCGACATCCCGAGCCCTATTATATTTTTTTTTGATTCGGGGGTTTGCTAAATTTCGGAGGCTGGCTTCCAACATGTCTCAGCCTTCCAAGTACTAGGTTTCCAGGCGCGGTGGTGCACAGCAGAGGGCAGGGGGTGTAGCTGGGAGGTAGCACGAATGCCCCTGGGTTCAATTCCCAACTCCCCCCAAAAGAAGAAAAATTACATACATACACCCAAGAACGAATATAGTTCTGGTTTTAATAAATGCACACAAACGGCAGTACACCATGCATAGGATGAGATAGAATAGACGAAATGACCGTTTCAAAATGATAAATAAAACAGGGCTAGGGCTGGGGGGGGGGCGTGATGGAGCACGCCTGCAATCCTAGTACTCGGGAGGCTCAGACGGGATGATGGCCAGCCTCCGATGACTACACAGCAGCGTTGGCGTACACAGTTATCACATCCTGCGACGAGCCGCCTTTCTCAACCTATTCCTTTCGGGATGCATCTAACCCCGTCGAGACGGGTGCGTCTGGGCGCCTCGGTTTTAACTCTAGGGGCTCTGCCTAGAGGCTGGGCCCTGGGGTCTCGGGCGTTTCGGCTCCGGGGACACCGGGTGGCCGGCGCTGCCCCGCGGTCCCGCGCCAGGGCCTTTCGGGACTGGACAGGAGGCCGCCCCGCCCTGGGCGCGGTCGGGACGCAGCAAAGGGCGCTCCGCAGCATTCATTCAATTCCTTCTGCGGGAACCCGGACCGCGCCGGCCACGTGACATCCCCCGCCAGCCAGGGGGCCGCGCCGCCCCGGCCATCGAGACGGCGACAGGCGCTGGCTCGCGCGCACAACCCCCAAAAACGGGACTCTGCGGCGCCCGCCCGCCTTTCCCGCGCGACCGGCGGGAGCAGGGCGCCACGCCCGCCCTCGGCGCATGCGCGGGAGGGGAGCCCGCCCTCGGAGCCGGCGCACGCGGTCTGCGGCCTGGCCTGCGTGCGTGCGTGCGTGCGCGCGCCCCTCACCCCCCTCCCCCGGTCTCGGCCTCCCCACGTGACCCCGCCTCCCACCCGCCGCTGCTGAGGCGCAGTCCAGCCGAACCCAAGCGGGGGACGGCCCCCAGCGTGTGCGTCCGTGCGTGCGTGCGTGCGCGCGCGCGCCCGCGAGCGAAAGGGGCCCGCGTGGTTGGGCGCGGCGCCGTTGCCCCGCCCCGCGAGGCCCCGCCCCCGGCTCGGCGTCGGCTGCGTCTCCGGCATTTGAATCGCGCTTCCGCCATCTTTCCAGCCTCAGTCGGACGGGCGCGGAGACGCTTTCGGGAAGGTAGCGGCGCGCCGGGCTCCCGGGCGGCGGGGCGGCGGGGGCCGAGGCCGGGCTGGCGGGGGCGGGGGCGGGGGCGGGCGGCGGCCCGGAGGCCCCGGGCCGGGCGGCGGGGCGCGGGGGGCCGCCGTCCCCTCCCCCACGCCGCCGCCTTTGTAAGGCCGCGTGCCGCGCTCTGCCCGCAGGATCGCCGCCATGGCCGCGCAGGGGGAGCCGCAGGTGCAGTTCAAGGTGCGTCGGGGCCCGGGGCGGGCGGCGGGCGGCGGGCGGGCCGGCGGGAGGGGGGGCGGGGCTCACGCGTCTGCTCCGCAGCTCGTGCTGGTGGGCGACGGCGGCACCGGCAAGACGACGTTCGTCAAGCGCCACCTGACCGGCGAGTTCGAGAAGAAGTACGTAGGTAGGTGGGCCGGGCCGGGCTGGGGCGGGCCGGGGGGCGCGGGCCGGGCCGCGCGCTGACCCCCGTGCCGCCGTGCCTTGCAGCCACCCTGGGCGTGGAGGTGCACCCGCTCGTGTTCCACACCAACCGGGGCCCCATCAAGTTCAACGTCTGGGACACGGCCGGCCAGGAGAAGTTCGGCGGGCTGCGGGACGGCTACTACATCCAAGGTGGGCGCACGTGCGGGGCGGGAGGCAGGGAGGACGGGGAGCAGCGGGGGTGTCCTTGGGGCGACGTGCTGTGTCACGCCGGCCTGGTGGGGCTGGGAGCATCTTAGAGGGGCCCTCGGGGAGGGAGCTGCCGCCGCCGCCGCCGAGCCGGGAGCATCCGGAAGCACGTGCCCGGTGTAGATGTTTCGAGGGCTGTGCATGAATATTTGGGCCTCGTGAGACCCTGAGCCCGGCGTGGTGGCGCACGCTGGTGATCCTAGGGCATGGGGAGGAAGGCTGAGACAGGACGATCTCGGGATGGAGATCTAGGGAGACTCAGCAGCTTGGCGAGACCCTTGTCTCAAAACCTTAAAGGGCTGGGGGGGTGTAGCTCAGAAGTAGAATGACCCTGGCTTCCATCCCCAGTAGTACCAAAAAATAAAAACAAAAAAGACACTAAGTGCTTTGATCAGAGTCTTGGGAGGAATTAGGCTGTATTACCAGTGTGTAAAATCAGAGGATGTCTTCCTGACCCTAGTTTGCACTTTTTTTTTTTTTTTTTTTTTTTTTTTTTGCGGTACTGGGGATTGAACTCAGAGGCATTCTACCTCCGAGCTGTACCTCCAGCCCTATTTTTTATTCTTTATTTTGAAACAGGGTCTCATTAAGTTGCGGAGGGCCTCACTAGGTAGCTGAGGCTGGCTGCGAACCTGGATCCTCCAGTTTCAGCCTCCCAAATGCTGGGATTACAAGAGTGAGCCACCACGCCCGGCTTGCACATTTTTTTTTTTTCCCAAGATTTTTGACTTAGGCAAAAGGTGAATGCAGAAAATCCTCGTGTTTTAGAATCTCGCATTCCTAGTGGAAGATCATGGGGAATCCTTACACATCTCTTGCTTTCCTTGGGTGTGCACAAATACAAGGGGCTTTCCCCCTAAGATTTTCTAGCCAAGTAATTGTCTTGTGCTGTGTGTTCTCGAGTACCATGGCTGTCCCTCCATGTCTATGGTCTTCGCTTGAGGTTTCCTAAATAAAGGCAAAATACGCATTCGCGCATTGCCTTTTCAGAACGTATTTTTAAGCCCCATGTTCAAAACAAGGGAGTGAAGTTTTCTGAAATGCTATTTACTGTTAATTTGCTTTTAATATACTTTGGGGATGAGGCAGTATTAATGATGTATTTGGAGGGAAATGGATAAAAGATTTGATAGAGTAAGCTGGTCTTTCAGGGTTTCTTAGGAAGGGAGGGTGGCACCCAGCACTGTATATTAATCTTTGAGAGATCTTTAAATTGAGTGTGTGGATGTTGATGACGTGGAGTTAGGCCTGGGGGGATAACTGACTGAACCCTGGTGTTAGGGTTCTTAGCGTCTTTTGGTAGGGAGCTCCTAGGGTTGTGTTGACTGCTGTGAGTGCTTCTTTCAGCCCAGTGCGCCATCATAATGTTCGACGTCACATCACGAGTCACCTACAAGAACGTGCCTAACTGGCACAGAGACCTGGTACGAGTGTGTGAGAACATCCCTATCGTGTTGTGTGGCAACAAAGTGGATATCAAGGACAGGAAAGTGAAGGCAAAATCCATTGTTTTCCACCGAAAGAAGAATCTCCAGGTACGTAAGCTCCGTGGCTACATCTGGCTCTTGAAGATTCGTGCGTGTCTGTGAAATTGATTGGGGTCTCTTAGCTGGGAACGCCCTCAGAATGGACCATCTTAGTAATGAGTTTTGGGGTTTTTTTAAAACTAATTTCGCTTTTGTTTTAAACAGTACTATGACATTTCTGCCAAAAGTAACTACAACTTCGAGAAGCCCTTCCTCTGGCTCGCGAGGAAGCTCATTGGAGACCCCAACCTGGAGTTCGTGGCCATGCCCGCGCTCGCCCCGCCAGAGGTGGTCATGGATCCCGCTTTGGCAGCGCAGTATGAGCACGATCTAGAGGTACCACGCTTCCTTGAGTTGGTGCTCTGCCTGGTGCCTGGGCCGCGAGCGCGTCCTTAATCTTCCTGTCTCTCCTCCAGGTTGCTCAGACAACTGCTCTACCAGACGAGGATGACGACCTGTGAGAGAACGAGAAGCTGGAGCCCGGCGTCAGAAGTCTAGTTTTATAGGCAACTGTCCTGTGATGTCAGCGGTGCAGCGTGTGTGCCACTTTATTAAAATCTAGCTAAGCAGACATGTGCTTCATTTTTGGAATGCTGAAGGAGATGAGTGGGCTTCGGAGCGAGTGTGGCAGTTAAAAAAAACCTTCATTTTTTGGACCTGCATATTTAGCTGTTTGGAACGCAGTTGTTTTGTTCTTGAGTTTCAAATATGACTGCTACAGTCACATCACAATATTCAGTGGTGAAATCTTGTTTGTTACTGTCATTCCCATTCCTTTCGTTTAGAATCAGAATAAAGTTGTATTTCAAATATCTAAGCAAGTGAATCCATCCCTTGATTATGAGCATTAACAACCATTAAAGTAGGGAAGCTTGCTTGTGCCATGTTAGAACTGCCTGCTACGGTGACTTGAAATGCAGTAGGGTGATTTCTCCTCGAGCCTACTTCTGTGTACATTTGAATCGTGTGACAAACTGAGTGTGACTGGTCCGTCCAGTGGAGAGGTTCCCCACCTTTGTTTTGTTAGTGGTGTCAGCCAGGGAAGAGCTCTTTGAGAGTTTGTGAGCCCCATCCCTGTAAAGCTGGGTGATGTGCGCAGACCCAGCTGACACCGAGCTGTGTAATTGCTTTCCTTTCGCAGCAGAGCTATGCAGCCATTCAGAAACGAAATGGAACTGCAGTCAGTGGTGGCAGCTTGAAGGCGTTCTCTGCTACAGTGAGTGTGAGGGTCAACTCCAAGACTGTTCTGTGTTGACTGCTGCTGTTAAGTATTTCTAAGCTTTAAAAATGTCTTTTAAGATTTTTTATGGTACTAGGGATTGAACCCAGAGACCTTCTATCTATCTCCAAGCTAAGGCCCACCCCTTTTTATTTTGAAATGGTCTCACTGAGTTTCTAAGGCTGGCCTCAAAAACTATTCTTGTCTCAACCTTCCAAGTACCTGGATTACAGGTGCCCAACCCTAAAGATGTCTTCTAAGACCGCAAAGCCGGGTACAGTGGTACGTGCCTGTAGTCCCAGGACTTGAGAGGCTGAGACAGGAGCACTGCAGGTTGGAGGGCAGCCTCAGCAATTAAGGGAGGCCTTATTTCAAAATTTTAAAAAAGCATGCTACGACTTAATGTTTTTATCCCCAAAGGATATTTCCAGGTAGTACAAGCAAGGAAAGAATAACACAATGGATGGTAGGACCTGACACTTCAAGTTAAGCCTTTATCTTGCATGGTTTCCACATTTTAAAAATGAATTAGATCAGAGCAGGCGTACTTGGGAGGCCAACATAGGATTGCAGGTTGGACGTTTACTCAGCGACCTAGAAAATCCTGTTTCAAAAGAAACCATTTTATTAAAAAAGGGCCAGGGGTAGCCGGGTGTGGTGGCACACACTTGTAATCCCAGCATTCGGGAGGCTGAGACTGGAGGATCCGGGTTCGCGGCCAGCCTCAGCTACCTAGTGAGGCACTCCGCAACTTAGTGAGACCTGGTTTCAAAATAAAGAATAAAAAATAGGGTTGGGGGTATAGCTCGGAGGTAGAATACCCCTGAGTTCAATCCCCAGTACCGCAAAAAAAAAAAAAAAAAAAAAAAAAAAAGGGCCAGGGGTGTTAGATAGAATGCCCCTGGGATCAATCCCCAGTTCCAAAAAAAAAAGAAATTTGCCCAAACTGCCTTGCCCAAGGAGTTTGATCCCATCAGACCTATGCTGTAGTAGTTAGAAATTTTTTTTCTCACGTAAATACTGTACAGTTCACAGAGTTCCCCTTAAGATCTGACTTTTTAGAAGGTAGAAGGGGGTCACTTGAAAGGCTACATTTATTACTTAGTTAACTATAAACTCTCAATAGATTCAAGATCCAACTTGCTGTATATGCTGTGCTATATTCATGACCAGGTTTTAGCAGCTTATGCGAGATGTGAAGTTTTCCCCTAACTTTTCAGATGTTTTGAATTTCAGGTGTATGGTGTGTGTAACCTTACATAGAACACAGGTACCTTTGACGTTCTGAGTCTTATGTAACAGTTGAAACTTGGGTGCAACTTACCTGTTGTGAGTGAAAGAGGACTTAAAAATCATTGGTTGGAAATAATTGTTGAAAAATACATTACTTCTTTGCCTGGATTTTCTGCGTCATCTCTAGTGTTTGCTCCAGGGATAGCGAGCCGTGGACTTAGGGAGTGAGATCGGCTGAGCAGTTAGAGATGGGTGGGAGCAGGGGACAGGACTATCCTCCACACAGACAGGAAAGTTGGGAGAAGCCCTGAGGGGGGGGCTTCAGAGCAGCGAGCACTGCAAACTAGAAATGGCCTATTAAAGCAAACTCACTAAGAAGCAGAGTGCTCACAGATAAAAGTGAAGGTAAATTTTTGAAAAGCAGAACTGATTTCTTAATCTGCCCCGTGAGAGCCTGGCATACTTGGGAGGCTGAGACAGGAGGATGGCAGGTTCAAGGACAGCCTCAGCAAGTAGATTGTAACCTAGTATTTCAAAAGGGGAGTGGGGAGGGAGGGATACAGCCTGGAGGTAGAATGCCACTGGGTTCAACCCCTAGTACCAAAAAAAAAAAAAAAAAAAACTGCCTAGTAAGTTTGGAGTTTTAAAAACATGAAATATCTTAAGAACCAAATCCATTAAGCCAGCCGAGCCTGGAGTGGTGGCACACACCTGTGATCCCAGTACTTGGAGACTGAGACCGGAGGATATGGGGTCTTAGCTAGCCTTAGCTACCTAGTGAGGCCCTCCACAACTTAGACCCTGTTTCAAAATAAAGAATAAAGTGCCGGGCATGGTGGCGCACGCTTGTAATCCCAGCATTCAGGAGGCTGAGACTGGAGGATCCAGGTTCGCGGCCAGCCTCAGCTACCTAGTGAAGCACTCCGCAACTTAGTGAGACTCGGTTTCAAAATAAAGAATAAAAAATAGGGTTGGGGGTATAGCTCGGAGGTAGAATGCCCCTGAGTTCAATCCCCAGTACCGAAAAAAAATAAAATAGACAACTCATAAATTTCAACAATAAGAGAAGAGAAAATCAGATTTTAAAAATGAACAAAAAAGGATGGGCATGGTGGCGCACATCTGTGATCCCAGTACTTGGAGACTGAGACGAGGATCACAGGTTTGAAGCCAGTCTCTCCAGCTTAAGGAGTCCTTTAGCAACTTAGACGCCCATCTCAAAATAAAAAATAGGGCTAGCATGTGGTTAGGTTCAAGTCCCAGTACCACACACAAAAACAAATAAATAAATAAATAGAGAGGAGAGAGAGAGAGAAGAGAGAAAGAAAAAATGGATAAAGGAATTGGAAGAGTTTGGTAGTTTCTTATAAAACTAAACATGGTCTCACCATATGAGTTAGCAATCATGCCCTTGGTATTTATCCAAATGAGTTGGAAGCTCGTGTCACTACAAACACCTACGCATGACAGGAAGCCACCAAGACCTCCGTTAGCAGGTGAATGGATACACCGTGGTACACCCAGAAAGTGGAATAGTATTCAGCACTAAAAAGAACTGACCCATCAAGCCTTGAGGAGACAGGAAGGACCCTTCGACTGCTGAGTGAAAGAAGCCCGTCTGAGAAGGCTCTGACTCCAGTCACGTGACATTCTGGCAAAAGCAAGACTGGGGAGGCATTATAAAGATTAGTAGTTGAGGAGTGAGTAGCCAAAGCTAGATGGCTTTTAGGGCACTGAGACGATTACCCATGAGACTCTGAAGCACAATAAATGCCATTTTGCAAGGCGTGGTGGCACATGCCTGTCTTCCCAGTACTTGGGAGGCTGAGACAGGAGGATCGTAGGTTCTTGGACAGCCTCAGCAACATAGTAAGACCCTGTTTTATTTCATTTATTTGTTTTTGCGGTACTAGGGACAGAACCCAGGGACATTCTACCTCTGAGCTACACCCCTAGCCCCATGTTTTATTCTTTACTTTTGAAACAGGGCCTCACTAAGTAGCTGAGGCTGGCCATGAACCCGCGATCCTCCTGTCTCAGCCTTCCGAACTGGGATTACAAGCATGTGCCACCATGCCTGGCTGAGACCTTGTTTCAAAGTAAAATAAAATAAGCCGGGCGTGGTGGCGTACGCTTGTAATCCCAGCATCTGGGAGACTGAGACCAGAGGATCCAGGTTCGAGGCCAGCCTCAGCTACCTAGTGAGGCACTCCGCAACCTAGTGAGACCGGTTTCAAAAATAAAGAATAAAAAATAGGGCTGGGGGTATAGCTCGGAGGTAGAACGCCCCTGAGTTCAATCCCTAGTACCGCAAAAAAAAAAAAAAAAAAAAAAAAAAAAAAAAAAAAAAAAAAAACCTCATAGAATGTACAACAAACACCAAGAAGAACCCTAACTTTTTTTTAATTATTTGTTTGTTTATGGGTTTTGGTCCTCGGATAGAATCCAGGGGTTTTCTACCTCTGAGCTACACCCCCAGCCCCATTTTATTCTTTATTTTGAAACAGGGTCTCACTAAGTAGCTGAGGCTGGCCGAGAACCTGTGATCCTCCTGTCTCAGCCTCCCACGACCCGGGATTACAGGTGTGCACCACCGCCCCCGGCTTAACTCTTATGTTAACTGTGGTCTGTGGGTGACAATGCGTCTGTGTAGGCTCACCAGTTGTGAAGTAGGTACCCCAGGAAGGCACATCGATGGGGAGACCATGTTCATGGTGTCAAGGGGCATGTGGGAGCTCTGTACTTTGCAAGCAATTCTGCGAACCTAAAACTGTTCTAAAAACTGAAGTCTGCTCAAAATAACAACAGCAAAGAAGATTTTAGTATAGATAATCCTGTTACAAATAAAGAACATCTCTCAAGCCAGCATGTGCCTGTCATCCCAGTACTTGGGAGGCTGAGATAGGAGGACCACAGGTTCGAGGACAGACTCAGCAAGTAGTGAGACTCTCAGCAACCTAGCAAGACCTTGTTTCAAAATCAAAAAGAAAAATAGGACTAGGGGTAGAGCTCAGGTAGAATGCCTTGGGTTCAATCCCAGTACCACAAAAATTAAATAAATAAATAAACAATAAATAATAAATAAATGGAGCCGGGAGTGGTGGCGCACACTTGTAATCCCAGCATTCGGGAGGCTGAGACCGGAGGATCCGGGTTCACGGCCAGCCTCAGCTACCTAGTGAGGCACTCCGCAACTCAGTAAGACTCTGTTTCAAAATAAAGAATAAAAAGGGGCTGGGGGTGTAGCTCGGAGGTAGAATGCCCCTGAGTTCAATCCCCAGTACCGCTAAATAAATAAATAAATAAATAAATAAATAAATAAATAAATAAATAATATATAAATAAATAAATAAATAAATAAATAAATGGAAAAAGAAAACCTGTAATGCCCGTTTGGGTAGAGAGCTTACTGTAAACATGTAAGAACCAGTCCATACTCTTCCCCACGTCCCCGCCTGGTGCACCATGCCAGCAGGCACGAGTTGGTCATGAAAGCTCATTGAATATATATGTTTATAACCAGACTTTAAGCCGGGCGTGGTGGTGCCCGTTTGTAATCCCAGTACTTGGGAGGCTGAGACTGGAGGATCACAGGTTCACGGCCAGCCTCAGCTACTTAGTGAGGCCCTCTGCAACTTAGTGAGACCCTGTTTCAAAATAAAGAATAAAAAATAGGGCTGGGGGTGTAGCTTGGAGGTAGAATGCCCCTGGGTTCTATCCCCAGTACTGAAAAAAAAAAAAAAAAAAATCGCAGACCAGCATGGTGGCGTACATTTGTAACCCCAGTACTTGGGAGGCTGAGACAGGAGGATCGCAGGTTCCAGGACAGCTTCAGCAAGTAGTGAGACTCTCAGCAACCTACTGAGAACCTGTTTCCAAATAAAAATAAAATAGGGCTGGGGGTATAGTTTGGAGGTAGAATGCCCCTGGGTTCAATCCCCAGTACCACAAGCAAACAAACAAACAAACAAAAAAAAACAAAACTAACCTTTAAGCCGGGCACAGTGGTGCACACTTGTAATCCCAGGTCTCAGGAGGCTGAGACAGGAGGACCGCAGGTTCAAGGACAGTCTCAGCAAGTAGCGAGACTCTCATCAACCTAGCAAGACCTCGTTTCAAAATAAAAATAAAATAGGGCTGGGGGTGTAGTTCAGGGGTAGAATGGCCCTGGGCTCAATCTCCAGTACTAAATAAATAAATAAATAAATAAATAAATAAATAAATAAATAAATGATAAATCCTTCGAAAGCCAGGTGTGGTGGCGCACACCTATAATTCCAGTACTTGGTAGTCTGAGAAAGGAGGATCGCAGGTTCGAGGACAGCCTCAGCAGTATAGTGAGCCTCACCACAACTCAGACAGACCCTATTTCAAAAAAAGAAAAAAAAATTTAAAGGGCTGGGGGTGTAGCTCAGAGGTAGAATACCCTACAGTTCAATCCCCAGTTCTGCACACATGCTCTCTCTCACACACACACACACACACACACACACACACGTACTTATTGGGACCACACCACTCCCGAGATATTGAGAAAGATGCAAATGTTTCAGGCTAGTGATTTTTCAAAGACGAATCAGCCAATATTTTGTAATATCCAACCCCAACAGCGTTCTAGCTCAATAGCTCTTTAATAAATGTTACGGCCAGGCCTCGCAATCGGAGGGTAATTGGCACCGAGAGCAGTCACTTGAAATGAGTCTCCTTAAACAAGGACCAACGTCTCCAAGGGAAGGCTCGACAAGTTTTATACTGCATGCCATGGAGCTTATAATTGAAATGATATGCAGATTCTCGGAGCAAACCCACACGTGCATTGCATTAATTTGGGAGGAGCAGGGTTTGCAGGGGGAAATTACCGTCTGTTCTCCGGCTCGCACTTAATTCTCACAGTGTAATCATAAAAAGGGATTTGAAATGGAGAAATAGTTGAAGGGTCGTCAGTTTCCTGGAGAGCTGTAGGCGCTCAAATCTTTCTCTTTTCTCGGATCAGCCAAGACGCCTTCCCCCTCAGTTTTATCTGGCCTGATTCTGCCAGACCATGTCAACTTCTTTTCTTTTTTTCTGTCTCTCTCCATTATTTATTTATTTATTTGGAGCAGGCCAGCTGCTGCCTCAGTTTCCCCATTCTGCAGTCCGCACTGGAAGCTTAAACAGAAAAGACAGACAGACACACACACCTTGCAAGGGGAACAAATGTTCAACTTTATTGAGCAACCTTTGTGACATAAATACTAAGGGCTGACCTTGAATACCCTCCCAAAACCCAGATGGCGCAGCATCCGTCAGGTTTTGGAGAGACATTTGTTATTTACATCTTATCTAAATGGGGGAAAACAAAGGCCTGGGTCGAAAACCTAGAAGCACTTGATTTTAGGAAAGTTACAAGTTCACTATCCTCAGAGCAGAACAACAGGCACTCACGGAACTGGCTGAATTTTAATTGCCCAAAGTAGCCATCTTAGCTCCTCATGTCTTTATGCTTTTTATATAAATCTTTTTGCTCCCCACATTTATTTATTTATTTATTTATTTATTTATTTATTTATTTATTTATTGTGGTACTGGGGGTAGGACCCAGGGGTATTCTACCTCCGAGCTGCACCCCCAGCCCTATCTTATTTTTTTATTTTGAAACAAGGTCTTGCTAAGTGGCTGAGGGTCTTGCTAAATTGTTGAGGCTGTCCTCGAATCTGTGATCCTCCTGTCTCAGCCTCCCAAGTACTGGAATGACAAGCATGTGCCACCATTCTTGGTTTTTCTTCTTCTTCTTTTTTTTTTTTTTTTCTTTTTGCGGTACTGGGGATTGAACTTAGGGGCATTCTACCTCCAAACTACACCCCTAGCCTTATTTTTAAAGTAAGTAAGTAGCTCACTAAGTACCTGAGGCTGGCCGCAAACCTGTGATCCTCCTGCCTCAGCCTCCCAAGTACAAGTGAGCCACCACTCCTCCTCCTCCTCCTCCTCCTCCTCCTCCTC
>PVLC010011241.1:0-47621 GCA_004027655.1 Graphiurus murinus
AAGGTCACCTGAAGTAATTCATGCCAAGCCAGAGAGGAGGGAAAATAATTTCTGACTGCCTGCTCTCCTGCCACAAAGAATTGATGAGAGATATAAATTCTTCTTTTCATATTACTCAAAAGTCTTAGATATCTAGGTATCTAGCCAGGTAGAGACAGAGAAAGATATATTGGTATATATATTTATATATCTATATCTATATAAAACAAGTCCATTTTTGAATAATTGTTAACCAAGGAGACCTTAGTAAGGACTATTATATGAACTTCCTCCACTCCTACCCCCAATTTTGTCACTACTGGATTGTTCCATAGAGATAGTGCTTACATTAATAATACAATGTTTAACATACTTACGCAAGGAACATTAATGCTGTCTAAAATAAATTGTTATTGGTTAAATTTGCAAAATGGATTGAAAATCTGCTGTTGTTAATTTCTCAAATATGCAGTCATTTTGAAATGAGAAATATCAGGTAAAGACAATGTTTATAAGGCTTTTTGAAATTGGTATCAGATGGAAAGTTGCCTTATGTCCTCAAAGTAATTTAAAATTCTTTCCAAACTTGACTTTAACAAAATATTTATCTTTGCCTCATTGACATTGGCAAAAATATTTTGTCATTTAAGAAAAAATAACTTCAAATCATGCACATTTTTTGAATTAAAATGATCTGAATAAGAAAATGACTCAGGTTTGAGGATCTATAGCAAGATGATCTAGAGAGGAAAAAAACAGAAAGTGAGGTATCAGATCAGATGCTGTTACAATAGTCCAGGTATGGAATGTTCACAGTTCTAAGACTCTAGAGCTGGAGGTGGGAATGGAATAAGTGAGTTTCCGTAAGTAAATGGACCAAGTGACAAGCCATTGTGACTGAGCAGGAGAAGCAGGAGGCTGAGGTTCAGCAAGTATCTCCAGTTGGTACGAGAGGAAACTCAAAGAGCTGCAATAATCTACCCCAAAACTTTTAGTAAGTGGTGGACCTGGGCTCTATAAAGACTCCTAGCTACAGATGCAAGGCTTTTTCTAATATAAAACCACGACAAACACCCATCAGAGAAAAAAAAAATCCTCAGATATGTAGAAATAGAGTAGAAAGGTGGCTAACAGGGGGATGGGGCAAATGGTGAGACAGAGGTTAAATGCCACAAAGTGTTAGTTACGTAGAGGTAAATCAGGAAGTCTCATGTCCAGCATGAGGACTACACAATACCATATGGTATTGCCAACTCGAAATTTGCTGAGAGTGGGTTTTAGGTTCTTTGTCACACACACACACACACACACACACACACACACACACACAGACACATACACACACACACACAGTAACTCTATGAAAAGATGGGTATGTTAACTTTCTTGACTATAGTAATTATTTTACCTGGATATGTATATCAAAGCATCCTGTTTGCATCTTAAATATACACAATAATAAAAGAATTAAAATAAAAAATGTTATGGAAGTGCAGTGCCATAAAACATATTTTTATACTTTTATTGGTGCATTTTAATTATACGTTATAGTGAGATTCAAAGTGATACAAGTGTACATGCACATTTCACGTGATGAATTCCCCTCTACACCCACCACACTCCTCTCCCCTCCCTGTACATTCAGTAAGAGTAGTAATGGTGCCTTCATATATGGAGACAGCATTATTTGAATGGTTTCCTTCCTTAATCCTCCTTTTTCACATTCCCACCTCCCTCCCCCAGTCTCCTTCCATTATTCTGGTTTTTCTCTTCATTTGTCTGAAGCCCCTTTTGTTTCCTATTTTCTGTCTAGCTTCCACATATGAGAGAAGATATAGGATCCTTAACTTATTGAGACTGGCTGATCTCACTTAGCATATTCTTTAATTTCATCCATTTTCCTGAAAAAGACACATTTTTGTTCTTCTTTATGGCTGAGTAAACTTCTATTTTTTTTATATACCACATTTTCTTTATCCATTCATCTATTGATGGACACCTAGGTTGGTACCATAATTCGGCTATTATGAATTGTAAATAAAACGAGTCAGAACTCTATTTCCAATAGGCAAGTGGCCCCATTGCTGTATGGACTAGGTATAATCGCCTGTAGTCTCCTAGCAATGAAGAGAGTGAGGGCGGTCCATGGGTGCGGTGCTCCCGGTGCGTTCCCAAGGCAGCTACACTGAGGGGCATCACTCCTCCGGCCACACCAGTGCTGGCCACTGTGTTCTCACTTGCTAGCTCCTGGTCCCATAGAAAGCTACGTGCTGGAATGAATGACACAGTGCCTGAAGATCCAATCATGCCCAAGCCTTCGGCACTCTTTTCAAAGGATTTTGGGGGAGTGGGGAGGAAAAAAAAGAGAAAAAGTTGAACATTTTATTTTTTTTAAGGCCAAGAAAAAAGGTTGTCATGAAAGATGGACATCTTGCAAAAATAAAAAAAAGAAAGAAAGAAAGAAAATGAGGCCTTTAAAGACATTGTTTATACACCTCCAAAGAAATCAGCCCTCATTTCAGTTGGGATCACAGAAGACTTGGATTCATTTTATATTTTCTTTTCAGAAGTGTAAAAAAATACTTAAAAGTGCATATATAGACTGAACATAGATTTATTGCCAATGACTTTTGTAAGGCAGGCGGACCGAGGCTGCTAATGTAAGTTTATGAGCACAGCTGGTCCATTTAACGGCAGGTTTATAGGCACTCCTCAAGAGCTGCCCATGTCTGTGGAAGGTATGATATCAAACAAACTCTGTTGGACATATGGGCCCATCTATGGGCAATGTACTATAAACCGACCTATAACTACTGCAGCTGTGATCATAAACCTTTTTAGAAAACAACTAGAAAAATCTGACATAGAAATGTTTGCTATGTTTCCAAATGGGAAGGCGGAACATGTAGAAATGAGGGCTTAAGCAATGGCCGGGGTGAACACATCACAGACTCAGGTTAAACCAACAAAACCCACATCACGCTTGCTCTGCATTGTTTCCAGAAATCTCAACTGGGAGATCGATGGCGATTCATTTTCTGCATTTGAAATTCTGAGTGCTTGAGACCACTGGTATTCCATCGAAGACCCAGTATTCCTCAATAAGTCATCAGGATATTGGTACTTACCTACAATGTTGATATAGTGCTGTATTACACAGGCATACCTTGAAAGATTTCTCTCCCCTGTAATGAAGACCTTTTCCAAAGTTGAGACTTGTCATCTGCTAAGAGGGCATGCCGCCTTTGCTCTGACATTTTGAAATATTTCTTTTAAAAACCATTTTATGGAAAAGGACCACCAGCAGACTAGTTAAATGCATTATAAAACTTATGAGAGAAATATTATGACAAGATTGGTTTTTTTTTTTTTTTTTTTTCACTAAGTATTGGCACGTGGATGGAAGACTCTATCCTGAGACCTATCCATGGCCAGGGTAGTGAGAAAGTAAAGATTATATTTAGTTTCTAGTAAATAGTAAATATGACTGCTACTTAAAGCTCCTTGAGGGATAGAACTATCTCTTACCCGTTTTTGTATATTCATGGTAGCAGAAGTTAGGACTTGCAGAGTGGACATTATTTTTTGGCCAGTAGAATTCATAATGATTTTATATCAAGAGGGAGTGCACTCACAGACGTATTTTTACTTATTTGTGTAATACCAACAAAAAGTCACAGTTGCCCCTTCTTTTGGTTTATGCTGACCCGTCTTAGTTATGTTGGCCTTGAACATAATTCTTGGATTCCATGATATGACTACAAAGAAAATTCATGTGTTACTTAAATAGAAGAGGGTTAAAGAATTCAGATTCCACTCATACTTTTTGTAATATTATTGCTGATGTCTTGAAAAGCTGAGAAGAGATCCTCACATGGAATGGAACACAGGACAGGTACTTTAAGTGTAAAGAGGGCCATTGGAAAATTTTGCCACTCTTAGCTTTGGCTTGGGAGGGCAGAGTTAGGTCACCCTGGACAGCTGGAGGGAGAGGCTCCATGGGCACATGGTGATTAGGTACGGGATGTTAAGATGAAAGGCACCAAAACACGAACGTAACAAATTGTCTGGAGCCAATCCTATGTGCATATCTAAATGAACTAGAGCAACTGTGGAAAATAGCACTAGCATAGCTTTCTTTATTTTCCCTTATTTCTTTTACATTTTCTTATCATTTAAAATATAGAAATGGATGGCTCTTTATTTTAACAACCTTGGGTAGAAGATAGGAGGAAAAACCACATCAGAAGAAACTATTTCATTCAGCTACCACATCTGTTCAAGTACAACTGGGCATTCCAAAAACCTTTTGTGCTTGTTTAATCATGCCAGATATTCTGCTTGTTAGAGAAGTTAACAAACCACCTTATAAAATGTTATCTAAAAACATAGTCTAATTGATTCTAATTTTCAGATTGTTTAAGGATAATAATATTACTTGTTTAATATTCTCCCGAGTTTACAATTTAATTTTAATCAAAAATTCTAAATATAATGATATGGTTTGATTCTTCTCCATTTAATAATTTCTTGAAAAAATAGTGTCAAATTGTTTCATATGTATTTTTCCTATTCCATGATAAAAACTTTCAACTTAATTCTTAGAAGTAGGAAGCAACAGAAAATCTTATTTTATTTAACACACTATTCCCAATATTTTTTCTTGCCCTGACTTCTATTGCATTGATAAAGATTTTTTTAAGTTTCTTTCTTCTCTCCACTATAGTTTGGAAGCCTTCTCATCCTTTCTTTTTTTGTGTGGTACTGGGGATTGAACTCAGGGGCATTCTACCTCCGAGCTATATCCCCAGTCCTATTTTTTATTCTTTATTTTGAAACAGGGTCTCACTAAGTTGCGGAATGCCTCACTAGGTAGCTGAGGCTGGCCATGAACCCGGATCCTCTGGTCTTAGCCTCCCAAATTCTGGGATTACAAGCAGGTGCCACCGCGCCCGGCTTCATCCTTTCTTACTCTTATAAAAAAATCAACCTTAAAATGATACATGCTTATTATTCTTAACAGTCTGAAATGCTTAGATATCTTTGCTTTGCTTCTAGCCATTAAATGAATATTGGAGCAGCTTTACTCTAATTTATCACCTACATGTGGCAATTATTCAGTATTTTATTTTCACCTTATTTGGATACTTCCAAGTTAACCACTTAAAAACATATGGCCAAATTTTATTTAGAATGGTTCAACTGTTAACTAACTTTGTTGCTTCTTGCATTTTATGTGTTATTTCCTAAAATGTGCTTTTAGAAGAATTTTGTGCAGAGATAATTTTGTATATTATAAACTCCCTCAGACTTTGTCTCAAACACTCCCTCAGAGTATTTCCCTTTAAACACACTCTCTTGAACAAATTAGTTTGTATCATTGAATTCTGCCTCCTGGCAGTCATTTTCACTTAGTTCAATGAGCCAGTTCCATTTTTTTTCTGACTTCATTGTCATACAAAGAATCTGCTGTTAACCTAATCATACTTCCTTTGTGGACAATTTTTTTTTCTTTTCTTTCTCCTTAAAGATATTTTCTTTAATTTTGATACCAATTTTTTTAGATGGGAATAAATTATATCTTTTTATTCTATGTTTTATCTCTCCTTTTTATTGTTGCATTATAATTATATACATCATATTTAGGTTCAGAATAACAGATACATACTTGCACACAGCATTTGTTGTGTGTTTCCTCCAGGTCTCTCCTTGTTCCCCTTTCCCCTATAGATAATATTTAAATTGATACGGATAATTTCATCTATGAACAAAGGATTATTTGAATAGTTCCCATCATCAGATCTTCCCTTTCTCCTCTCCAGCTTCTTTCCTGGACTCCTCTCCTCCATCCCACTAGCGTCTCCCCTTATTTGTCTGAAGTTGTTTTTGTTTCCCAGCTTCTCTCTAACTTCCACATGTCTTCTTCACATTTTTCAACTCTTAGTCTCTGCCCTAGCTATGGTGGGGTCAACTTCTGATTTCTGTCTTTATTTTTTTAAGAATGTGTTTCAGTTTATCAAATTCTATTTTATGTTAAATTGCTTGACTCTTTCAAGTCTGCTTTTTTTTGGTGAAATGCTTTTTAGTTCTTATATAGTTCCAACTCTTTTAGCTTTAAAACATTTTTCTGCATACATAAAAAAAATACTTATTATGAATACTCTGTCATATTGTTTCCATGATTTATTGTCATTGGGGCCTAAATATGTTCTTTGATAGACTTTCTAAATCTTATTTATGTGGGATTATATCTGTGAATATTTTATAATTCTGAATTATAAATCCCAGGCTACAGTAGCTGTAGCATCAGCTCAAAACTGCTCTGGTATTGTTTTTACTTTATTTTTAGCATTTTGGATGACTTATTTTTAGTACATTTCAGCTATGTATTTAAAAGTAAGATTTTGTTTTACCTTCGATGTATAGGTGTTGGAGGTGAGTAGATTTATAAACTATACATTAATTAAGGAGACATAAATTCGTTTCATGTAGGACTTTAAGCTAAACACACAAAACTAGAAAGAAGCAAATAACAAGTTCTTGAATATTTTTCTACCTAGTCTTTACAGTCTTGGATTATGAAGATGATTGTGGTCATTATTGAACATCTAAGACAGAATTAACCATAAAGTAAGAATTTGCTAAGAACTAAATGATGTCTGCTCTTCATAATCATATAATTTATTCTTGAAAGAAATAAACTAATTTAGCTATTTTGGGGGGGGGTGATTTAAAAGTTTCTATTTGAATGCAAAATTTCCATTGCCATGTTTGTTAATTGTATTAATATAAATATTCCTTTGAGTGACATTTTACCATTAGGCCAGCTTTCATATTATCACTAAATGCTTATTTAGATTTGAGGCTGTTTTTCTTCTTTTCTCATGTAAACCATGATCATTTAAATTGTTCTGTAAAAGAAAAAGACATGTGAGATTCAGAGTTCTGTGTAATTTTTCCTTTTAATGATTTGTCAATTTTCTCTTTCTATGTAGTATATTTGAAATAAGACTATGAAACTACAAGGTTGGTCCAGAGTGGAAGACTTGATTATTTCCTCTTTTACATAAAAATGTGTATTTTATTTCAAGGAGAAAATGTTTAGAAGGCTTTTTGTACTAGAGTGACTAATTTACTATTCTCTTGGGTAGCAGTAATATTCATGTCAGAAATTATGAAAATATTATATATCTATGGTCTTTGCTCTGGTGGCCCTTTTGTTTAATAGCAGAATGACGTTGGGCTCATAAGAAACAGATGGCCTGTTAATCAGTGTAAAATTGTATGTAGTATAAAAATAGTTGTAGTAGGTAAATGTATATAAATGTACATATATGAATAAGTGAATAAGCACTGATAATACAACTGTTAAAGTACACTGTTGGTGTAAATTATGACTTTCATAAAATAAAAATTCATGTAATAAAATTTACATATTTATTTTATGTACAAGCACTTATAGAGAAGAAAATTATTCATTTTGTATTTGCTATCTAACCTAAGGATTCCAAATTTATTTGTACTGTAAAGATTAAAAAATTAAATTGGTAAAATTTAAATTTCAAAGAATTTTTCATCATTATATTAGCCTGACCTCTGTTTTCAAAATTGTGTGAAATAATATACTATTCCTTTCAGTTCTGCTGAGGTATTTGGGAGCTATTTGAATTTAAAAAGAAATAAACATCACCAAGAAATTCAACTTACTATAATAGGAAAATGGGACAAAAAATGATAGCCTGTTTTTTATTTTTCAAATTGGCAATTGAATGAGAGAATGTATTTCTTCAAGTCTCAATAGTCTAGCTTTAAAATTAGAAGAGTCTGTTTTCTGAGCCTTATGTTTAATAAAGATTCCCAGGATTGGGAAAAGTACAAAGATCCAACCAGCAGAATGTGGATGAAGTCATGTCCTCCACTTCCATGTTCAGAGCATAAAAACCTATTTGGTCCTACACACTCTTTCTTTCCTGGTCTACTGACTAGCCAAAGATCAATGAAATGAAAGAATACAAAATCCTTGAAGAACCCCATGGTAAGCTTCCTACTCTCTAGGATATCTAATTTGAACTTATATGAGTAATAAGACATTGAGATTTGGGAGTTTGCTATATTAGTACATTATACAATAATAAAAGTAAGTTAAAACAAATATTCCAAACCTAACAATCAGAAATCTACATGAAAATTATCAAATTACAAATAATATACACAAATAATTTTAATAATTTCTTAGGCATTAATAACAAGGTAAAAACAAATGTTAACAATACTAGACTTTGAATAAAAGTGAATATCACATAATAAAAATTTAAGAAAATCTGAGCTTATCAACCTAAGGCATAGTAGGAAGTAAATAACTATTTGTGGAATAAGCTTTCTAGTAACTGTACTATACACTGTGATGGTATTATCTATCAGAAGATGACATTGTATGTCGTATTAGTTATCTACTGCTATATGAAAATTATCCCCAAACCAAGCATATTAAAATAACAATCACTTATTATCTCATGTAGTTTCTGAGCTTAGCTGGTGGTTCTGGGTCATGAACTTTCATGAGATTGCAGTCAAGATATTGAGTGTACAGTTGAGTGTACAGTTATCTGTGTGCTCCACTGGGCAACAGGAGCTGTTTCCAAGCTGCATTGTGGCTGGCAAGTCTTAGCTCCTAGGTACTCTTATCACATGATATCTGGCTTCTCCTACAGAAAATAATGAGAGAGAGAGAGAGAGAGAGAGAGAGAGAGAGAGAGAGAGAGAGAGAGAGAGAGAGAGAGAGATTAGTCTTTTATATCCTAATCTCAAACATGACATAGCATCCCTTCTGCTATATTCCACTGGTCGTATGGATCAATCCTAGTACAAGGTGAGAGGGCAATATTCAGAGTTAAAAATGTAAGAAGGCAGCAGAGATCATTGAGAGGCTATGCTGAAGGTTGTCTACAACATCCATATTATAATCTCTTTGATGTAGATGATCATTAGTATTACAAAAATATCAAGGAAAACATGAATATTTATTACTTATTTATGAAAAAATATATGGTCATTTGGAAATAAAGTCTTTGAGTGATAGTTACATACGAATAGAGGAATGTAGATGTACATAAAAAGTGTCTGAGCCAAGCCTCTCTTCTATCTTACCTGCCTTCATGTTTTTATTTTTATTTTTTTTTTCATCCAGGGGCTTTAACTTACAGAATTATCTTACAGAACATTTTTTCGAAGTATTTATTTGAGCCAGGTGCAAGTGGTGCACACCAGTAATCTCAGTACTTGTGAGGATGAGATGGGAGAATTACAGATTTAGGCCAGCCTCAGCAGCTTAGTGAGAATTTCAACAACTTAGCAAAACCCTGTTTTAAAAAATTAAAAATTCAAAAGAGCTAGAGGTGTAGCTCAGAGGTAGAATACTCGTGGGTTAATTTCACAGTACTCCCCAAAATTATTTATTCATTTTAATTGACAAAAATTCCATAATTTAGCTGGGCGTGGTGGTGCATGGTTGTCATCCCAGTACTTGGGAGACTGAGACAGGAGGATCCGGGTTCAAGCTAGCCTCAGCTACTTATTGAGGCCTTCTGCAACTTAGTGAAACCCTGTTTCAAAAATAAAAAAAAAAAAGAAAAAATAGGGTTAGGGGTATAGCTAAGAGGTAGAATGCCCCTGAGTTCTGAGTTCAATCCCCAGTACTGAAAAAAAAAAAAAAAAAAAAAAAGAGAGAGAGAGAGAGAAAAAAATTGCATAATACATTGTTAAATGGCTAAATTGAGTTAATTAACATATGTATTAATAACATGCTCATCATTTTTGTGTATGTGTGTGTGAGAGAGAGAATACTCAAAATCTACTCCCCAACATCTCCAAGTGTATAATGTGTTGTTATTAACTATAGTCTTTATGCCATGCAATACATCTCTGGAATTTACTCCACAGGAAGATATCTTGAGAATAATCATAACAACTCTAAACATTCTAGAAAGCCAGGGTTGTTTTAACTTCCATTGCTCTTCCAAAATACCAGACACAGGTTTTTGCAAATGGCAAGAACTCAGTAAATATTTGTTGATTTGAAACAAATTTAATTCAAAGCAGTAACATATATTCTCAGTATACAAAAGAAAAAAAACCATGTGGGTCTTTTTTAAAAATAAGTTTTCTTTTTATAAAACTGTTTTTCAATGGTTCCATTAAATAATTGGAAATAAAGAAATCCAGATCCTATGATATAGAGTATGGCCCCATTTAAATGATGCTAAATTAGCTGAAACTTAGGCACTGTGGCTCCCTTAGGACTTTCAAAGATTTTTGGCCTGAATACAAGGCTCACAAAATACTATTAGCTGGGGACCTCCGGCATGTTTTCCAAAGGGCTGCTAGGTCCCTATTCAAGTAAAACTTTGTTTATCCAAAAGTTTCATAATGTGTATGGCCCTACTCTCCTCTGCCCACCTTTCAAGCACCCGATGACAGAGTGATCTACCTAAAGTTTAGTCTTAGTTCACACAATTCTAACGACCCCCTCAATGGTCTCGTAAATATTAGTAAACTATATTTTTGCATTTAACAAAACACAGCCCAGAATATCACATTTTATACACAGAACATCTTTATGGTAAAAGTTTAAACTAAATGGTGCCATTTATGTCCAGCTTCTTGCAGTAACTATAACTAATAAATTCACACACTACAGTCAAAATATTTTTTCTAACAATGCACATTTATAGACTTTTATAATATGAACTAATCTATTAATTTATTTTAAAATTTACCCTGAAGGAACATATGCAATCTTAAAGCTAATTTATGTATATTCTGGTTTATCAGGAACATTTTGACAAAATCATTGGTTTTAAAAGTGAAAAATCAGCCAGGTGTGGTGGTGCATGCTTGTAATCCTAGCATTCGTGAGGTTGAGACCGGAGGATCTGAGTTCGCGGCCAGCCTCAGCTACCTAGTGAGGCACTCCGCAACTTAGTGAGACTTGGTTTCAAAATAAGGAATAAAAACTAGGGCTGGGGGTATAGCTTGGAGGTAGAATGCCCCTGAGTTCAATCCCCAGTACCGCAAAAAAAAAAAAAAAAAGTGAAAAATCTTTTGTGAAATATTTTTTCATGAAATTTTCAAGTTTAATGAAAATCTTTCATCCCATGTACAAGATCCTATGTGCAAAGGTGCACACAGTATAGATTTACCAAAAATCAACCTCAATGTTGAATATTACGGTAGAATCTTTGCTGTGAAAATAGTAGCTTTAAAAATTTTCTTATATATCATAAGTCCTTGTTATTTTATGTCACTCAGTTATTATGACAATCATGTAATTCTTGTATGCTTTTATTAAAATATAGTTGTTATATCCTATATGTAGCACACAACTAATGGTTACCAATTAAATGGCCATTTTCATCACTTACCTTAAGAACACAATGCTGATCTTTCCCCAGATATTTGGCTATAAATGCACCCAGGGAAAATGGGCTTCTTGTCCAAATACAGGGGATAAACCATGACTATTCTAAGCCAATCCTTGTAATTCATTCTTCTTGGTCAGTGGATATTTAGAGAGGGATATGTGATCCATTTCTGGCTAATGAGACAAAAGGGTAAGTATGTTATAGGGTTGCTGGGAAAATGTTTCTTCCCTGATAATAAGAGAGACTTGCAAGAAATAACTTCCAGCAGCTCTCTGACTTTGTTATGCAGCTGAATCAATGAACCAGGAAACCCTTTACTTCTGAACTTATTGTTACGTGCGCTATACAAAAATTGACCTTTATTTGAATATTTCATTATTTGCACCCCAAAGCATCTTGACTGACACACCAGATTGTTAGCATTTTTTGTGTATCACTTATGGGGCTAGTGTTTATGCAGTTAATTTATAAGTTTATATCCCTATTCATGGCATATTTTTGTTTTCCATAATTGTTAAGAACGGCAACTGTAAATAATGTTTGATATCCTGCTAAAGCTGTTCTGACAAGAGGTTTCTATTTTACTGATGCCAAGACAGGGACATACAGAGTACTTACAACAGTCACATGGCTGGTAAATTACAGGGCTGAAATTTGCTTCTAGATGCATTTAACGTTAAAGACTATGCTCTTAGCTAATATGTTCTCCTGTCTCCCTATTGGGTGGTGGCTCTGCATAGTATCTCACCTAACACATTTCTCTAGTTAACACTTTTAATTTTTTCCCAAATTCTATTTTCTTTATTTTATTAAGATTTTAAAAGACATACAAGTTGAAATAATTTTACAGTGAATATATGTCTCTTACCTAGATTCTACCACTAGTATTTTCCTACACTTGTTTGATCACTTATTTTATTATGTTATCATGTTTTATTATCACCACTCATGCTTTTTAATAGCACATGCATCTCTGCACATTTTCATACACAGTGAATTTGATCATCCTTTGCATTCTGGTTTAGTTAGATCTGAGTGTTCTCTTTTGTTCATAAATCTTTAAGTGATGACTTCCCTTTAGTACTATTTTGCTGCATGCTAAAATAACAGAATTGTGCATTACTAGCACCAATAAATTAAAATAGCCATTATTATAATCAGTTCAGTTGGTTCAGCATAGAGTTGTGGCATGTGATGTTGCTATAATAGGATTGGATTATTTTTCACTTACAATTATCTTTAGGCAATGGTTAATGATGGTATTATTGAATAATTATTCAAACAGACAAATGGCTTATTTATTCTTGTATTGTTCTTGAATTATTCCTGATGTAGACGA
Organism: Graphiurus murinus; assembly: GCA_004027655.1. Lineage (NCBI taxonomy): Eukaryota > Metazoa > Chordata > Mammalia > Rodentia > Gliridae > Graphiurus > Graphiurus murinus. Next base: position 12,739 of record PVLC010011241.1, read on the forward strand.
CTCACGCATGTCTCTTCTAATTTTAAGAGTTTACTCTCTTGATTCACTGGTGCAGAAGTGTGTGTGTGTGTGTGTGTGTGTGTGTGTGTGTGTGTGTGTGTGTGTGTTTGTGTGTGTGGCGTGAGAGTGGGGGAGAAGGCACTGTACTTTGTCTGAGACTCCCCTGTGTCCTCTGCAATATGTTTCTGTTTTCAGCTTCTGGCCAGACTTACTTAGGCCAACAGAATAATTCAGCAAAGTTCTTTAATTCAGTTCTAATAGTCCAACTGGGAAATATAAAAGAAACCAGGTTTGTAACGTGGGTCTCCAGCCTCCCCTCTCTATTTCCATAGCTTCTGACTCTTCAGCTGCCCATACCTAACAGGCAAGTGGTGATACTTTAAAACTTACTTATTCCGCCCATCTTTAGATAGGGAAATAAGGCATCAGTGATAAGACTTTTCCTGTGGGCTTAAATATTCCACATAATAAAAAAAATGAATGAATGTGCTGACTATTTGATACATAAGGTATTACTATATGGCTTTGTAAATTTAGTATTTGCTATCTTTTCTCCCAAGGAAAAGCAATGCCATTATTTTATTGTTCTGCTGTTTCTTTGCTTGATATGAATGCACTTCTGTACTTTTAAATCCATATAATATAAATATTTTATCATTCTTTTTTGTTAGAATGCACTTGGTGGTCACTTATTTTTCATTCTTTTTTAAACCAATGCTTATTGAAGTTTTCCTTTGTGCAAACCACAGTGTGGACAAGGTAAAGCAGGATCTTGCCTCAAGCAGCTTATATATAACTCTTTTCTATTTTATCTAATTAAAAACAAAATTAGTAAATATATTTGGTAATATCATTTTTATAAAATTGTAATTTCCTATCTTTTCCTCCCATAATTTAATGCTCTTTATTTCTTCTCAGCTATTTCATCTGTACATAGAAATGGGATTTATATATTGCATGCGACCTTAAATTACAATTGGAATAATTAAAAAAAAATGAGACCCAACTTGTACTAGGTCCTGCAAACATAAAGTGGAAAAATGTTTAGGATAAGCATGTCTTTAAAGTAGCATCATTATGGTGCTTTAAAACCTCCCTGAGGAGTAGGCTCTGATGTGACCACATCTAATCAAAATGCAAGGAAGCACAATTAATGCATTATTATGAATATCCATAACATGGTCCACATTTCCTTCACTCCAAAGAAGTGATTCTGCCTAGCATCAAGGCAAGAGCAGAGACTTGTAGTTGGTTAGGTCTGGTGACTACACTTCCTACTTTCTTGGGTTACCTCTCTGATCATCTGCATTCAACTTGGGGAAATCCATCTTATCCAGATTGCTTCCTTCGCCTCTGTCAGATGTCTGTTCTGATGTCTGTTCTTCAATCAGGTCTCCCCATTCTCCCTATGTCCCCCTCTCTTTCCTCTCCACTTCTGCCTGTGACCCTCCAAGTCACTGAAAAATACCAGGGGAGAAATGGGCAGAGGAGTTTGAGAACAACGGGATGGGGAACTCTGGGCTTAGGATCTGTGGAATGTGACCTCTATGGAAGTACAGGCCTCTATCCTCTCATTCGCTGCAGTGCCCGGCATGCTGTGAGCTGTGCTATCATTACTCTTGTTATTTTTAACTTCACGCTCAGGGATACACACGGCTCCTCTAGTTTGTAGAACAGTTTGTAGAACAGTACAGTACACGGGTTTCTCATATTTATCACAGGCTGAACTCAGAGCGACATGACATCCTGCCTTTGGGCTTAGACAATTGTTTTGTTAGGTTTAGTTGATTAGCAATTTCACTGGGTCGGAGCCAATGAGTATAACAATCCTGGCAGGTGTTTATTAATATTACAACCTTATTTCCTCTTGCTGTCTTGGACGCCAGCTTCTAAACAGGGAGACACCTGAGCCTTTTGTGTGCCACATGACAGTCTTGTATTTTTTTTCACAGGTGTTAAAACAAAACAGGGATCAGCAGATTTTGTAATCCTGTGTGCTCCGGGCCAAGCAGAAGCTGTGCAACTTGTTTTCAGGGCTCAGTGAATGGAAGCCAGACAAGAATTAGGCAGGACGTCACCAGGGGCACAACATACTTCCACTTATTTATTTATTTGGCTTGTGGCCAAAGATCTGTTTGAAGTAAGTGGTGGAGTGATTGAAAATAATATCTTAAAAAATATTCTAGATCTTCAGTTTTGCTCCAGTGGCACCAGGGTATGTTCAGGATTTAAAATAACTTGATTCTTCATGAGATTGACATAATTTGCTAATGGAACTAGACTTCAGGTATTAAAAAACCTGCAACCACACAGCCTTCCATGGCCCCATCTGCTATTTTTCTTTAGAAACTTATCTTTGAGACTAAACATTTTATAAGTCGATTCTTTCAATAATTGGCTTCAAATTCCTTCAAATGTATTGCTTTATTTCCATTGCTTCATTTTCTTTAAATTGAAAGCTGTGCTAATATAAAGGGCTAAAGTATTAAATATTAAAACAAACTCTTGAAACTCATGAATTGCTTTTATCATTGTGTAAGCACTTACAAAACTTGATGCAGCATCTGACATGACACAGATTGAAAAATAATGATTTATAGAGCCTTCATCATCCTTTATGTGGTATCCCAGGGGATTTTTTCATACATATTATAGAAATATATTTATCTTTATCATAGCCTAGTATAATACATTGAAGTGAGTAAATTGAATCTCACAGAAGTATATTAATTTGCTGACCACACAGCAAATAATTTGAGGCACCAGAATACAAAATGTTTTGTCTGATTCTTTGTCTCTGCCATTTCTACCACACTAGGGTACTTCTCAGAAGACATAAAAAATATTGAAAATCCTCTTAAAGGAAACATTTGAAAATAGTTGCTAAAACAAATGAGATCCAGGCAAATTTATGTAATAAGATGAGGCTTACGATGGAATTCTGAATAGTGTTAAAGGGAATGGCTCCTAGTGCCAAAGAGAAAGGTTTTAATGAGTCCAGGCAAGGACCAGACAACTTGGTGCCTAATGACGGTGGTTGCATTACTGACGATTTGCTAAAGTTTTCTTTGGAGTTGCATCAAATTACAACCTGAAAACAGAGGCCAAGCTATGTTCCATTTTCTCGAATCTAGAGAAATTTGGATACACAAAAGGAAGCTCTGGCCTGGGGGCCTTTCCTAGAATGGGCTATGACGTGAGGGATACAGTGCCATTTTTCTCACTGTCCATCAGTGTTCTAGTGTTCTGGAAGCATAAGACCAGGGCGCTGAACAAATCAGCTAATAATAGCGATAGCAGCGTGGTGTTGGTGCGTTTCCCTGCTGTTAGTCTCTTGGGCAGTTGTTCTTTTAAATCCATGGTCTTACCAGAAAAACAGACCTACTTCTGTTTCTCCAAGTCTCTTTATCTTAATTTCAGTTTTCTGTTAACATTTCCCCTCATGAGTACTGCCCAAACACCTGCATGTGCACACACACCCATAGAACAAAATCAGATTTGATTCTATTCTTTATTATTAATATTTATCATATTGAAATTTTGCATTTGCTTTTTTAACATAGTACTGAATTTCTTGGGTTAAATAAGGATATGTGAAGTGAAAATACAGATTACTTGCTCTCAAAGGACTTTGATAGTTAAGAAATTAAGCTGCCCAAGCATGGTGATGCACTTCTGTAATTCCAGTACTTGGGAAACCGAGACAAGATGATCATAGGTTCAAGACCAGTATCAACCACTTAGACTCTCAGCAATCTAGAAAGACCCTATTTCAAAATAAAAAAATTAAAAAGAGCTGGTGGGTTGGCTCACTAGTAGAATGCCTCTGGGTTTGGAGGAAGGAAGGAAGGAAGGAAGGAAGGAAGGAAGGAAGGAAGGAAGGAAGGAAGAAAGGAAGGAAGGAGAAGGGAAGAAGAAAAGAAAAGAAAAGAAAAGAAAAGCTAGCTGTCCCAATGCAATAGGAGAGGGAACAGGATAATGCTCTCAGACATTTCTTCTGAAATTATTCATTTCTGTTTTGCTTAGCCAGATTCTGCTATGATAACTTCATTTTTAAAATAATATATTTTTCTTACACAAATAATTTCCAAATCTAGAAAAAAATCTTTGGGAAATTATGACTTCCAAGACTACAGTTGAAACAATGCCAACTCCAAAGTTTTGTAAATTGGGCTGTAAGTGTGAAATCCTTCCAGCTGTTAAATGCATCCCATATCAAATTATAGTCACAGTTTTTCAGATTTTTTTCCTTCTGTTTGAAGACTCCTGAAAATATGTATGCCTGGAAGCTAGGATGTAAACATTCCTTTAATCCTCTAAAGATTATGAAGAAAGCAAATATAAGAATTAAGTGTACACAGGTCACATTTTTAAATATTTGTGTAAGAGTTTTTCTCTGTGTGTGTTTTTTTAGCTTTCATAATAATTATTCAAAAAAAGAATGAACTATAACCTGCCCACTTGATAATTTTTAAAGCTTTAGGCTTTATTCATAAGAAAGTATATTTCTGTCTTTTTTTTTTTTAAGTAGCTAATACATTCAACGACTGACACTTTTCCCTGTTAATACAGCAGCTGTGTGGTTCTGAGTTCCCTGGAGGAAGTGATGCTCTCTGGACTTGCCCTTCAGCCTTTGTGATTTATTTTGTATAGACCCGGTCACATCCTCTAACATATAGGATATAATTAATTCACAGTCCAAATTCTCAAACTCAAATTTTACTGTTGGAGAATCCAAACTTTAATCTGCATTGTTGAGAAACATAAGATTTATGTTTTAAACTTTAAAAACTGATTTTCTGTTATTATGAATCCATGCAGACTTGCATAGTAGATTATCCCAAGGGAAGCATGGATTCCTTAAGAAGAATGTTAGGTAATTTTTTCCTGCTTTGCCAGACACAAGGGAGGAAAGCAGAGTGGAGGGAAACTGAACTCGTCAGGCCATCTGCATTGTGGATAGTTTCTCAGCCTCTGTTGTAGGAGTCTGTCGAACCCATAGAATTTAAGGCATATGAATCCTTAAAATTCTATCTAAACATTGCCATGAAGACTTAATGTGAAGGGATAAACTCTTAACAGAGTTTTATCAGCCCATTGTATCTTCATTTATTTATTTTTGTAGTTTGCATGCCAGTTTTGTGACAGCTGTGAAATCTTCCTTTTGCTCTTATATCACCATCCTGGCCATTAGGAAACCTTGTCAGTAGGGTCAGAGGATGCCAAGACCAGTACTTTGCTACTTTGTGGGGGATATTGTGTTTTGGTTATACAAGAAAAATATGTTCATATGCTTATAGCATTTACTTATAATTTTAAATAAAAATAATCATCAATGGCTTTTACCACCATTTTTAGTTTAGCATGCCACTTTCTAATCTTATTTTTCATGAGTGTGTGTGTGTGTGTGTGTGTGTGTGTGTGTTACTCAGGACTGAATCCAGGGGCATTCTACCTCTGAGCTATACTCCCAGCTCTTTTTATTTGTTGTTTTTTGAAACAAGTTCTTACTAGGTGGCTGAGAGTCTCGCTATATTACTGAGACTGTCCTCAAACTTGTGATCCTCCTGTCTCAGCCTCCAAAGTACTGGGACTACAGGCCTGCAACACCACACCTGGCTTCCATACGCTTTTAAGGCAGAGATTATGCTACATTTAACAATTATGAGAAATTCTCTTATAAGTAAGAAAAAGTAAAATAACAAGAACACCGAATGTTGGTATTATGTATGGGCACAGATTTTGAGGATATATAATTCACATATTTTAGCACAAATAATTCAGAGTTTGTGTATCACCTGTCCAAAGTTTCAATAAATTATTATTTTTTAATTAATTCATTTAGACAGTTGGTTGCAACATAGTAATGGAGTTTGTCCTATTGTCATATTAGGTCTATATAGAGTTGGTTAAGCGAGATCCCTATTAAAAATGTCTTCTTATCTTTGTTTATTTTACATTGCATCATCAGCTTGTTTATAAATAAATCAAATTTATGGCAGGCTGTCCAATTAGGTTAGTTTGAACCTGATAATAGAATGTCATTATTTGCTCATTCATTCATTATTCATTCACTCAAAACATATTGCCTGAATGCTCACACTCTGCCAGGGACTATGCAGTGGTTTAGAACACATTAGTGATTATATAAAAAAAAATCTATCTCTGTTCTTGAAGAATTTGCCTTCTAGTGAATTCCTCAATTATATTCCACATGTGAATAATAGAAATATATAGTAGCTTTTTAGTAACTTTGAGTCTAAGAGGCCCCAACATATAAGACCTACTCCAGGTGATGCTGGTTAAACCAATGTCATACAGCAAGCTAAAATTTTTTGCCTGATATCTACCTTTTGTCTTACTCTAAAAGTTATCAATTAAAAACCATTTTAAAGATATAATTTTATATCAGCATGAACTAAAATCAGAAATTGGGATATCAAGTTTTGAATAATAACAGTTATTTCAGAGACTAAAAGCCTCAAAAACTGCTAAATTTCCTGTTTGGTCTTATGCATGTTGTATAGCACTGTTCACCAACAGATTCATTGGTCTTAAGTATAATACAAGGGGCTACAGAACTTTTCTTAGTCAGAATGTGATTTAGAGATGAGTCTTCCATTGGAAATAGCATGTAATAGATTTCCTTTTCAAGCAGGTTGCCTCTCCCTAGGCATGCCACAAAGTGGATGCACATACATCAGATCCAGTGGAATGGCGTCCTCTCTTGTAATTGGCCTTCTATTGTAGGCAGAATCACCTCTGATCATGCTCAGATCCAATTCCTTTAACCTATTGCTATCCTAGGTTATACAACAAAATGGGCTTTCAGGGGTGTGATGGTTTGGATTTGGGGTGTCCTCAGCCCTCATGGAAACAGGGTGGCAATGTTGGAAGTAAGGCTTGGTTGTAATCCCAGCAGTGGATAAATCCATCATAATGGATTATCTGAGTGATTGTCCAGGCTGGTAGGGTATGACTAGAGAAAGTGGGTCCCTGGAGTTTCAGCCCTGGGAGATGTATGTGGTTCCTCTCACTGGATCTCTTGCTTCCGGCCTCCATGATGTGAGAACAACGCCTTGCACTCTCCCTCTCTCTACCCCTGCTGCCATGCCCTGAGACCTGTGGTCTCTGACCTCACATGGACTGAACACCAAACTGCGTAAGGAAATCATGATCAAGTAAATCTTCCTTCATCTAAATTATGTGGTCAATTCGTTAGTTTATAGCTATGAATATGCTGACTAATACAAGGAGTAATTAAGGAGAGAGACGATCCTGGACTATCCATTGGACTATCCAAACTAAATGTGCAAGCCCTTAAAAGCTGAGAACTTGCTTCAGTTAGAGGCAGAGCAGATGAAACAGAGGTGAGGGCAGAGAGGTTTGGAGGGTGACCAGAGCTCTCATAGTTGATGGCTTTGAAGATGAAGAAGGCCACACACAAGGACATAATATGCAGCCCTTAGAAGGTGAGAAAGACACCCAGCCACAGTTAGTAAGAAAATGGGACCTCAGTTCTATAATTGCATGTAATTAAACTATTTATTAAGCCTTTACAGTAGCAAGGAAAAATTAAGTGCTTGAAAATATTGCTGCTTGGCATTCTTTCTTTGTCAGACTCTTCTCATTTATAGCCAGGAGATTTATTTACAGTGATGATCACTGCTGTGGGGCCATCCATTATAAAAATCCTGGTCTGCTAGGACTCAAACTCTCTAAAAGATTTAAATAAGTAAACCCTGTGTGAAAAAGATGTAGCAGCCCCAGTGAATCAGGCAGAGTTCAATCTTTCTTACCTGAAGAGTCCTTAGGTTGGTGACAAGTTTAATAATAATCAGAAAACTAAGACATAGAGAAAGCTGATTGACCAACTGCCCAAAGCACATCAGGTGGAACAAGAAGAAGGCTTTACACCTGCATCTTCAGCTCAATAGTAAAGCCATGACAGGATGTATGCCATTAAGTCTGCTTGATTTCACAATGAAATCTAAGCCATCTTTTTGAAAGGCTGCTAAGTGTGATGCGAAAGACACATTTTGTGCTTGCCTCTCTCAACTTTATGGCCATTCCATAGCCACACAACTCTAGAAATCTGATTTTAAAACAATTACCTTAGCTTCCAGGGAATAATTACTTTAATGATCTTTTAAATATTTTTCCCATAAGATTTGACCTTGCTGTAAATTCTTTATTGCCCATTTATATGGTGAGAGGGGATTAGGCAGACACTGTTCTTGAGTCTTTACTGAGCTAAAGGAAAGTAGCCAATAGATGGCTTAAAAATAACACAGAAATATTTAAGGAGGAAATGAAAATTCAGTATTTCCAGAACCTACAGAGACAACCAAAGTCAATGATGAAAACAGATCGACATATTATATCAAATAAGCAGTAGAAGAAATCAGAAAATGTCATTTTGTTTTGTATGAAAACTTAGAGTTGGAAGCTGATGTTCTTTAGTGATTTTATATATTTCAAAATATTTTAAATAATATTTAAAAATTAATTTTAAAACCGCATAAATAAGTTGATAAAATTATAATAAATGGTGGAATGTTGTGTTTGTTTTTTTTTTTTTTTGCGGTACTGGGGATTGAACTCAGGGGCATTCTACTTCTGAGCTATCCCCCTAGCCCTATTTTTTATTCTCTATTTTGAAACAGGGTCTCAGTTGCAGAGTGCCTCACTAGGTAGCTGAGGCTGGCCGCGAACCTGGATCCTCTGGTCTCAGCCTCCCAAATGCTGGGATTACAAGCGTGCGTCATTATACCCGGCTGCTGTGATTTTTTAAAAATAAACTCAGTTGCTGTGTTAGACTTGGAAATTTTTTTGGTACTTCAAAGTCCAATAGATCTGGTACCTACCCTTGTTTACTTTCTGTTTTATTTCCCTCAAGTCTATAACAGATGGGTGATGATATCTCTCTTATAGTTACTAGTTATATTTAAAGAAACTGTCCAAGTCAGGGTTGGTGGTACATGCCTATAATCCCAGTAGACTGAGATGGGAGGATCACAGGTTTGATACAGCAAGACTGTAAGTAACCTAGAAAAACCCTGTTTCAAAAAAAGTAAAATAAATAAATAAATAAATAAAGGACTAGGGTGTAGCTCATAGGTAGAATGTCCTTAGGTTCAATTCCCAGTCCCATAAAAATAATACATAAATAAACAAACTATCCAGGATATTTATTTTAATCCACACACAAAAAAGATATTTTCACCATTAATATTGAAAATAAATTGAGTGCTAACCTAGAGGCAAATATCATTTATGTACATGGTAGGTGTTTTTAAATATAAATTACAATGGTGGAGAAGTTAGAAGATGACACTACTCAATTGTAGGAATATAATAATAGACAGTGAATTTGAGAAACGTAAGTGGCTGTGCTCAGGTTGTAGTTGGAGACAAGAAATAGTCTGGCTGATGGAAAGTGAAAATACATTCTTATAATATACTAATATGCCATTATATCTATAGTCTACAGACATTTCCTGAGCACTAACTTCCTGATAGCCCCAGTGAAAACTCTAGTCTCTAGCACTTTTATTTCTAAAAAAAACTCTTGAAATATTTTGGCTTATTTGATCACTCAGGAACTTGGAAGTACAGAAGCCACTAATATTAATAATATCATTTTTAGGCTGGACATGGTGGCATGCATTTGTAATCCCAGTACTATGGAGAATGAAACAGGGAGATTGCAGATTTGTGGCCAGCCTTGGCAACTAAGCAAGGCCCTCAGCAACTTAGCGAGACCTTGTTTCAAAATAAAATATAAAATAGGGCTGGGGGTGTAACACAGAAGTAGAATGCCCCGGGTTCAATCCACAGTACCACAAATAACAATAATGATAGTAATGATGATGGTAATGATGATGATGATGATGATGATAGTAACACCATTTTTAGTAAAGAAGAAACCCATCCACTTAAATGATGGTCATGGGAATTGTAAGGACAGAGTTCAAACAAAAAATAAATAATTGGATTGTTTCCTAATACAAAAAGAGTAATAAATCAGATAAATGATGAATAGTCTGCAATAGTTTTTTTTTTTTTTTCAGGTATTGGGGATTGAACCCAGGGGAAGTCTACCTCTGAGCTATATCCCCAACCCTATTTTTATTCTTTATTTTGAAACAGGGTTTCACTAAGTTGTGGAGGGCCTCTCTAACTAGCTGAGGCTGGCCTCGAACCTGAGTTGCCCCTCTCTCAGCCTTCCAAGTACTGGGATTATAAACATGCACCACCATGTGCAGCTTGCAATAGTACTTGATATTCCAAATTATCTAAAGTAATTTGGATACACAAGGCTTTCACAGAGAAAATTTTAAAACCACTGAAACTATGTAAAATAACACCTGAATAAATAAAATCATATGATAAATTTGTGAATGTGAAACTTAACATTTTAAAGACATAAATTCTTACCAAATCAGTCCAAAAGTTCCATGCTACTCCAATATAAATTCCACAAGGATATTTTGAAGAACAAGACAAAGTTATTTTAAAATGCATTCAAGAATCACTAAGGCAGTCCTGAAAAGAAGATTCCTTCTTGAGTTCATAGGTAGGAGTAGTGGAGAATAGGAAAGTGCTAGTCAGGAGAATGACAGGTTATTAGAGCAAGCCACTGCTGGGAGATAGCACACTTCTGATAGCCAGCATGACAGGTTATTAGAACAAGCCATTGCTGAGAGACAGTGCACTTCTGATAGCCAGTGATGGCTTTCCCACTCTTCAGTAGCCTTGCCATGGCTTCATGGCAGCTCAAGAGGCTTCTGCCCAGCCTTCTCCTTTCCCTTCTCCAACGAGGCCAAGTTATTATTATGGTCTGATGGCTTTCTTCACTTCTAACCTCAACTCCATCTTGGTGTCTATTTCTTGTTGGATGTAAACTTAACGCACATTACATAGTTATCATTGTCACAATATGACTTTGATCTTTATGTGTTAGAATGATCACTGTGAAAATAAGATGATTAAACTTATAAAGTCAAGAATAATTTTCAAAATTAGGACCACAATTAATTCTTGTGTGTGTGGTACTAGGGATAAACCCAGGGGCATTCTACCACGAACTATACCAACAGCTCTATTTATTTAATCTTATTTTGAAACAGGATCTTGCTGAGTTAGCACACACTGGCCTCAAATCTGCTATCCTCCTATCTCAGCCTCCCAGGTACTGGAATTACAGGTGTGCACTTCAATTAATTACTGAAACAACTGATCAATGACTTCTGTGCAAGCCCTTCTCAAATCCTTTTTCAGGGAAATAGGTGTATAACAAACTTATCAATGCAACAAATATATTTTTAAGTGTCTCTGTCTGCCAAGCTGTGTGTATTTTACTAACTTGTGTAAAAATAAAACTTGTTAAATAAAGTTGAGAAGTGCTAAATAGTTTGCTCATTTATTGAAATTCAGTATTTTATGTGAGTAGCTATTATATACCAGGTATTGTGGACACAAAATGAATGAGACAAATTTACGTCATCACCAGGAAGAGGAAAATTCCAACTTTCTCCCACACCAGGGCATCTGCTGAAGAATAGCAAGGCTGCAGAGAGATTCCTGGCTGCTCTGAGCAACAGGACAGCCTGCAACTGCTTAACTCTCCTCACCTGCGCCTCTCATGGTCTACACAGAGATGAAAAGTTATTATTCGGCATTTTCTGGGATTATTTTGAGCATCTGTTTATCCTGAACAGTAGATAGAGAATTCCTACAAGACAGTTCTGCTTGATCGGCTTAACAAATTCAGCAGTTCATTTCGAGTCCACTCACCAGGCAAACTTTCAAATTCACATTCAGATTAATAATTCTAACGTATAGTTAAAAGATGCTTTGCTCCAAAGGATTCCAAAGGCTTTAAAAACTTAGGTGGTTGATGTTCAAGAATAACGTTTGCACACAGCTGTTGGAAGCAGCAGAATACCCCAGTAATGCCTCTCATCAAAAACAGAATTAGACTCCTAAAAATGTTATGGGATCATGGGGAATGTAGGCTTTGGGAAGGTAAAATTAGGTAGTCATAAACAATTTCATATTCTTGAAGTAAAACAATGGTAATAGCCACCTGTCAAATAAAGAGATGTGAATGAAATCTAATACACTTTAAATGTTATTATTGACATGCTATGCTAATTTTTTAAAACACATTTTACTCATCACAGTTTAACTTTGAATAAAATATATGTGAATTTGTATTGTTTTAATATGTGTGTATTAATATCTATGTGTAGATACAAACACACATATACACAGAGACATACAAAAAGATAATTGTTTTCTTTATCTTATCTTTTACCCATATGTCTAGTTCAAGTGGTTATATTCCTTATATGCAAACTGAGACTCTTTTGAGAATGACAAGGGGGGGAGAATTTATTTATTTATTTATTTATTTATTTATTTATTTATTTATTTATTTATTTAGTACTGGGGATTGAACTCAGGGGCATTCTACCTCCGAGCTACCCCCCCAGCCCTATTTTTTATTCTTTATTTTGAAGCAGGGTCTCACTAAGTTGCGGAGGGCCTCACTAGGTAGCCGAGGCTGGCGGAGAACCCGGATCCTCCCGTCTCAGCCTCCCAAATGCTGGGATTACAAGCGTGCGCCATCACACCCAGCTGAATTTTTATTTTTTGAAATATTTTATTGGAGCCAAGACTGATGGGGCATGCCTGTAATTCCAGTACTTGGAAGTTTGAGACAGGAGGATTACAGGTTTGCAGTCAGCCTTAGCAACTTAGCAAAGCCCTTGGCAACTTAGCAAGACTCTGTTTCAAAATAAAAATTATAACATAGAGCTGGAGATCTAGCTCAGAAGTAGAGCACCCTTGGGTACAATTCCCAGTACCACACACAAAAAAATTATTGGTGCATTGTAGTATTACTTGATAGTTAGATTCATAGCGATACATTCTCACATGCAAAATTACTTGGTCTGTTTCCTTCCGAACCTCCCCTTTCCATCCCATCCTCCCTCTCCCAACCCCCTTCCACTACTCTATTGGTCTCTCTTCTAATTTTCATGAGGTGCCTGAAAGGAGGGACTTTTAGTAATTAGTAATTTAGTAGGATGATATCTGTCAACTAGGAACATCATTGGAAAACCAGGATATGCAGCCACTCTGTGATTGGTGCTTTTTGGGTTATGACAGTTGTGGACTCCCGCCTTCTTGGCCATACTTCCCATCACTTTGAATCCCACTTCCCATTATCCCGTATTTTCTCTTTCAGTATTTTTTCATATGGATCTCTGTACTCGCCTTTATTTTTTCAATGACTACTTAATAAGTGCGTTCCATATATCTGTTATTATTCTAGTAATTGGAGATACAGATTCAACCTGTGACTTGTAGAAGCTTATATTCTAGCCAGAAGCAAAGCTACACCTAGCAAAGTTAATTAATTATGCATATGTAGTGACAGTTTTGAAGAGTGCTTTGAAGGTGAATTACAGCGTCTGAGAGCATGTCATCTGTCCAGGAAAGCTCTTACATTGTAGCTGCTACCTTGATAAAATTCTAGGCAATATATTTCCTATTCTTTACTTCTGTTGATTGTAAATACTATTCTTTTTTCTGCCATTATCTTATTTTGCCTTCACACTTTAAAAACTTTTCTTATTTTTTAAATTTCTAATTTTCAGTTTTATATTTTTCTAAAATTATGTCATATGGGAGTGATATTGGATTTGCTAAACTGACCACAACTTCTACCTAAGACAAGACATGCAAAATTAATCTCAACATCAATTTCACAAGGAATTTACAGGTACGCAATATAATGCATATTATAAGGGATTCATAATATGCAACTTAGTGCATATCATGAGGAATTCACAGGCATGCAACATAATATAGCACAGGCACGTGCTACCAGTGGGCAAATTTGTGCAGGAGGATTCTGAGAAGCTGGCCTCACTCAACAAGTTATTTAGTACTTCACCTTCTCTTTATCTCATGCCTCTTCTTGACTCTTCCCTTAAAGATCAGTGTCTCCCCTTCCCCTTTCTTTTTTTCTTAGAAAATTCTACTACTGCCATGGCTTATGTCACTATCTTCATGTAGATGACCCTGAAAACTCCATCTTCAGCTTTCAAGAGAGTTTCCTACAGAGAGCAACCCTGCATCTCCATCAGTGTGAAAGACAGTGTCACAGCCCCATCCACTGGCCCTGACCCAGCTCCAGCCTCTGTGATCGTCCATGTAGATCACTGCAATAACATTCTGATTCCATTCCCTGGCTCCAGCCTTAAGCCTCCCAATCCATTTCACCTCCACACCACAATAAATATGATCTGCATAAACTGCATGTGCTATCATGCTAACCCCTTTCTTTTTTATGCTTTTATTGGTGCATTTTAATCTTGCACTGTAGTGGAATTCAAAGTGATATATTCATATAGGCACACAGCACTTGGTGGATTTCCCTCTGCCTGCCACCCGTTCCCCCCTCCTCCTGTTCATGTTAGATTGGTAGCAATATCTTCATGCATGGACATGGCACTATTTGAACTGTTTCCTTCCTCAATCCTTCTTTTTTCTCTTTCTCACCTTCTCCCGATTCTCTTCTGCTATTCTATTGGTCTAATGCCTTTCTTAAGACCCTTCCCTAACTGTCTTTAATTAAAGTCCATGTTCTTTACACTGGTTGGTACTCCCTCCCTGCATAGTCTGACCTCTGCTTTTCTCTGGAGTCTTGCTTCCCACTCCCCTCCCCCCCTCACACTCCCTGTCCAGCCCTGAAGGAGCACAAGCTCTTTCTTAACTCTAGACTTCACACTCATGCATTTTCTCCTTCCTGACATGCTCTTTTCTTCTCCTGACTTTCATTCATCCCTCAAGCCTCAGCCTTTTAGGAGCTTCCCTGACTCTCCAAATCTGGATTAGGCCCCATTACAGTGGGCTCCTGTAATACATTCACTTTTTGTTGTTGTTGTTGTTGTTATCACAGGCCCATTTTATTCTTGCCTTTTAAGTTGCTCACATTCTCCACTTGGCTATGAACTATATTATTGAGTGAAATGTAAATACTACTAAAGAATGGGAAGGTTGAACACAAGTAGATGCTCAGTGCTTATTGGTTTGAGTTAGGGCCTGAAAAAGCGATGAAATTTTAGTATGAGAGATGAGAAGTCCACAAAGGGAAAAATATAAGCAAACATGTGACCAGGAATTGGAAAATGTAAGGCCATTGTAATTCCTAAATCATTCTGAGTGCAACTTAAATTTGTATGGGAAAACAAAGAGAGCCAAGGCTTGTATGCATGTGTGTGTCTACCAGCTTGTAACTCTTTAGGATGTATGATTACAATGCACCACCACTACCAAAAAATATACCAGACATTTGATATTTAACCCAGCCTCACTGACATTAGATTCACCTGGGGAGTTATTATAAAACCACCAATACCCAGACTCCACCTCCAGAGGTACTAATTCAGGTACAAACATTTTTAAAGCTTTCTAGGTGAACTAACTTGAGTTGAGGACCATAGCTCTCACTGGCAATGGGAACTTCTGACATTCTTGAGCATAATCTGGTATATGTTAAATTTGTAATTAAAGAGTGTCAAATGAATGTTGATGCTGTCCATAACCAGATCTCTTTGTTCCATGTTATAAGGAAGTTTAATTTTTTTTTCTTTTCTTGTATTCAAACACAAGTGTTTAAAACATAATTTGAGCTTTTTTATTTTTTTGAATGTGTATCCTTTTTTTCTGATTATTTCTATTGTCTAAAATTTTAGGTAAAATTTAATGTTTATAAGTATGGCCAAAAGTCCTGGCAGTGAAAGAAGTATAATGTGAATGTATTCTAAATGCCAGCTTTTCAAATGCCTTAGTTAATTATTATGCAAGGACCTTTCAGCTCTATTCTAAACATTAGAAACTTTTCCAATCAAAGCTGGAGCCTGATGATAGCATTCTATAGTGCACCACCTCTCAGGAATGACTTCAGTGTACTAGATTTGTTTTCAGTTTTACAATCTTGATTTGACCCTCTACCACCCACTAATAGGGGCTTTGGTGCACAATTAATGTATTCACTATACGTAAACTCATTTAAAAAATCATAAATACGTGTGTGTGTGTGAATGTCAGGGTTCCTTGCTGCTAGCAATTGTCTCTAAGATACTCTAAAAATTTTAGTTTAATATTTGAAGGGGGAAATGAGTAATATTTTATTCTACTTTTATCAATTTTTGTCAACTCAATATTCTATACCTGATAAACAAGCACAGAAATTATATGCTATAATCACAAAACACATTCAAACAATAGTAGATGCAATTATTTCTTAGATCAAAACAGTTGCAGTTATTCTACAATTGCAAGAGTAGAGGATAAGAGAGAAGCATCATTATTCAATGAACTAATAATTTTAATAATTTTTTGTATGTGGTACTGAACCCCATGACATTCTACTCTGAGCGACACTGTCAGCCTTATTATATTTTTATTTTGAAACAGGGACTCATTAAATTACCCAGGCTGGCCTTGAACCTGTGATTCTCCGATCTTGATCTCAACCTCCCAAGTACTGAAATTAAAACGGTGCACCATTAAGCTGGGCGTGGTGGCTCACGCTTGTAATCCCAGTACTTGGGAAGCTGAGATCGGAGGATCTGGGTTCAAGGCCAGCTGCAGCTACTTAGTGAGGCCCTCCGAAACTTAGTGAGGCCCTGTTTCAAAATAAAGAATAAAAAATAGGGCTGGGAGTTGAGAGATGGAGCTCAGAGGTAGAATGCCCCTGGTTCAATCCCCAGTACCGCAAACAAACAAACAAACAAAAAACCAAAATTGTGCACGATCATGCCAGGCAAATTAAAAAATTTAACCCTAATTGAGGAAATGTTTTGTTTTTCAAAAGAATCCCAGTATTATGCCTCTGTGAAACATTTCCAAATATTGACTTATTTGTTATGGGCCAGGAAATAAGTTTTTCCTAAGTGAAAAGGAAATTGGTTGTAAGTGAATTAATATTGAAGTAATAGCAAGATTTAAATCTCCCTCATGTTCATCAGATACCACATTTTTCTTGGTTCCTATGCTCTATCTTTTGTTCTTATAATGTTTCCAAAACATCTAGTACAAAATTTTTTTTTTTTAAATGTAGTGGGAAACTCAACGCTCACAGTCCAGTCCTTTATAAATAATCCAACAACAATCAAGTATTGATGCTAGCACTGCAGCAGAAAGTCAGAGCGGGAGTTCATTGAAAAATTCTCTTTAAAACTGCAGTTGTTCCATACAATCATGTATAAAAGCAATAGTTATAAACTTTGGGTGGAGAAAGGACTGAAATTATTTTTGAAAAAAAAATACTGCTTTCCAACCTAATTGAAGATAAAGGAAACTTTTTCACTTTGTAATGTATGATTATATATAGTTGTATGTGACTGGTGAATGATGTCTAAAGGGGTTGCTCAAGGTTACAGGAAAAACCCTAAGGAATTCTTGCAGCAACATCCTGAAATCAGAGCTCTCGCATAATAGATTCACTGTGGTTTCCTTAGTGAAGGAGCCTCTGTGAGGAACACACAATCTTTAACTACGAAGGATCAGAAGAATTGACTCATGCATTGGAATGCTTTTAGCTTTCGTTTACTCCTCTGTTTAAAGAAGAGAGTTATGAGATTTGGTTAATTTGATCATTTTCCTCTTTCCTTTGGTAATCTCCCTCTTGTATTATAAGATATACGATGCTTCCTTCACCCTTCAAATGAAAGCTGAAATGAGTTTTCCATGCATGCTGTCTTGTAGATGCATAGTCAAAAATTTACATAAGGGATTTGAATGTATGGTATACGCAAGTAGGGGTTGGGAGAAGATGAAACATTTTCATCATGAAGAATATGTGCAGAGTAAGAGTTAGACCTTTCAAGTGTGTGGGTGTAAGGGACAGAAAGATTGGTATTATGGCTCTGGAACCAGAAATCAGGCATTAACCTAAAATTTCCTCCGTAGTCTTGACCGTATCATCCTGGTTATTTAACTTCTTTACCAAGATATTTTAATTATCAAATTAGCTTATAAATATGATGTAATCATGGAAATGCTAATGGGATTTTCTTAAATTCATAAGATGCTGCTGGAAGAAGAAAAAGGCAAAACATCAAAGAAATATTTGAATAGAGAAAGTGCTGGGGGACTTGCTCTACTGGCTATTAAAGATGTAATACAGAGCTACAATAACAAAGCAGAGTGGCCTGGGTCTGAGAATCAAAAGGAAGATCAAAGAAATAGAAAAGAAAGTCTAGAAATGAATCTTAATTATTGTTAGCATTTCTTACATGACAAAAGTTCCATTACAAATAAGAAGAAGCAAGCAAATAAAACAACACAAATATAACAAGCCAAATGAAATAATTTGATAAATACATTATTTGAAAATTGAGTAAATCACAAGGAAAGAGATTTAATGAATGGTGCTGTCACAGTGGTTAAATAAACTAGATCCTAAAATCACAACCCAATACAGTTGAGATAAATTAAAAATGAGTTTCAAAATATAAAACTACAAAAGAGAAATAATTTATGTAAATAGTCATCTGATCCCAGATTTTAGAAAAAGAAATAATCACCAAGGGAGGAAAGAAATCAATATACTTGAGTACATAAAAAGCCCAAAGTGTGATATATCAAAACCTATCAAAAGCCAAATAAGGAGTCATCAATAAACTTGAAAAATGCTTTCAGAAAAATGACAAAAGATTGTTATTAAACAACTAATAGTAATCAGTAAGTTAGGGAAAAAGGGTTAAGTGCTTGTAAATAGTATTAACAGACACAAATAATATATGTAATAACAATATAATAAATATACATGTAACAATATGTGTAATAAATAATAATATGTGTAATGATATTTGTGATACTATATAATAATTACATATATTATCATAATAATATAATAATTTATAAAATAATAATATAATAAATATATTTGTCTTCTAAATAATGATATATCATTTATAAAAGGAGATACCACGTTGACTCTTGGACCAGTGGAGTGAAGTGAAGGCACAGCAGGGTTTTACACATCCTGTACCCAACCCTCTAGCCCAACCCTTTCTAGAGGAGCTTGCTCAAGGGATCTCCCTTCTGAGACCTGAGTCTCTTGACCTGATTGGTCAAGTAGAAGAAAGTGTCAGAGCACAAGTGTTTTGTTAGATCAGCACATTTATTGCTTATAAACATTGGTGTTTCCTTGTGAGACTGTGCCTGGAGGAAGTGTTTTCCTGATTTTCTTTTTTAGTGGGATTACAACTCAATGCAGAATACGCTTCCTTGATCCCAGTACTAAAATGGATAGAAAAAAGTAAAGCTGAGATAGTGAGTAGAAAAGGGGGAACTTCCTAGCATGCATCCCTGATAGCCTCTGTATGCACAGTGGGTCACTTAGAGGAAAAGTAAAAATGGTTGTTTTAGTGTGTGTGTGTGTGTGTGTGTGTGTTACTGGGGATTGAACTCAAAGACATTCTAACTCTGAGCTACACCCCCACCCAACACTTTTTATTTTTTACTTTGAAACAGGGTTTCATAAAGTTGCTGAGCGTTTGAAGGTAATTGAAATAGGAGAGAAAAAAAGATGGGGCCTAGAAGTGTAGCGGGAACAAGGAAAATGGTGAACAGTTTTGAAGGACATGTTTTGGAGGGAGTGCTGATGGTGCTTGGGTATAGGGTGGTGCCAGGAGAGAAATTCAGAATGACTCCTAGGTTACTGACCTAAGCAACAGGCCAGTGTTGGGATTCTTTTGTGAGATGAGGAATGCTTGGCAGAGAGCATTTCAGCAGGAAATGTGGGGCCATGGAAAAGTCAGTTGTTAATTTGGCTCTATTGACTTTGAGATGCTTAGTGGACTTTGTAATGCCTCAAGTCATAAGGGGAGAAGGATTTTTTTAAATAAAAATTGTTTTATTAATACATTGCAATTACACATCATAGTGAGGTTCAATGTGATAAACACATAGCTCTTGATGCATTTTCCTCCACATCCCTCCCAGCTCTTTATATATAAACTGATATGTGGAAGTCAATGGAAAGGTGGGAATTGGGGATGTAAGTATAGGAATCATTTTCATTACAAATGCTAACTTTTCTAAGGAAATTGTCAGAAATTCAAACAGAGACTTATAGGTTCAAATGAAAGTGGTATACTACATATATATATATATATATACATATATACATATATATGTTTATATGTTAAATGGCTGAATAAGAAAGAGGTATAGAGAGGTATAAATGCAATAACTCTAAATATTAATAGGGCTTTGCTATAGCCAGTACAATTATGAGTAATTTAAATATTCATTAAATAATTTTCTTTTAGAAACACACTACAACAAATACAAGCATACTACCCTTAAAATTAGGGAAATTAATCTTATTTTAAAAGAAATATAAAAAGATTATATTTATAAATGAAAAATTAAAATAATTTATATAAACACCTACAAATTATATCTTGCCACTGTTTTTTTTTTTTTTTTGCGGTACTGGGGATTGAACTCCAGGGCATTCTACCTCCGAGGTACACCCCCAGCCCTATTTTTTATTCTTTTTTTTATTTTTTGAAACCGAGTCTCACTAAGTTTCGAAGTGCCTCACTAGGTAGCTGAGGCTCGCCGCGAACCCGGATCCTCCTGTCTCAGCCTCCCGAATGCTGGGATTACAAGCATGCGCCACCACGCCCGGCTGCCACTGGTTTGTTTAACCATTTCTTTGACCCGAAGAGCTTGCAGTTATGTAGGTACAGTGTGCTTTATTTTGCTTTCTGCTATGGTTTGGATGTGTTTCCTGGAATTCATATATTAGCAACTTAATCTCAAAATCATATATTGAGGGTAGTTAGAGGCAGGGCCTTTATGAGACAATTAGGATTCAATGAGGTCATAAGGGTGGGGTCCCATGATGATATTCATCACTCATTAAGAAGACGAAGAGAGACCTGAGCTGGCGACTTGCTCTGTCTTGTCATGTGATACTGTCCTCCACGTTAAATTGCATTAAGAAGGCTCTCACCGGAAGCTGAGCAGATGCCAGCACCATGCTCTTGAATTTCCCTGCCTCCAGGGCTATGAGCTAAACACACTTCTAATCTTTATAAATTACCCTGTCTGTACTATTTAGTTATGGCAATATAAAGCAGTCTAAGACACCTTTCCATTATTGAAACACTACAGGCATGTTATAAACAAATTTGAAAACACAAAAGAATAAACAGAAATAACCATTTACCCCTTAGAGGATATTTAGTTTTATTGATCCTATTTCCTATTGTTTATGATACACTTCTATCTTTTTATATCTTATTATAAAAATGATGTGTCATTAGCCCCCTAATAGTACATTTTTATCGAAGGTCAAAAAAGGTTCACTACATCATCTGAGTTCACATCTTGTGATAGTGATCTATAATGTTCAGCCTCTATGATACAGCTGCAGTCTAGTGTATCACTGGAATTTTTCATTTTCACTTCAATGCCATAAAACTGTAACCCTAAATTTATTGCAATATTTACATATATGACAGCTGTTAAAACTACAGTAGTTGAAATACACGGAGGGAGGGAATAGTTACCAGGGTGAATGTATATATAATCACACATATACACTTTCATATAAGTAATTTATTGTAAAGTTAAACTTTTTTTCCCTTGTGGACATAAAAAGGATGTATGTGTTAATATTACTCTAATAAAGTTAATTAATTCACTCCTTCATACATTTCCTTATCACATCCATATTTACTGAAAAACATACAAAGAACCTACTATGTGCAGAGCAGTAAGTCAAATACGGCAGAGTCAGGGAGAAGGGCACATAATTGGAAAAATAGAATTGCCATATGGTCTGAACTGTTGAAAGGTAAAATCAAAATACTTTGAAATCATGCAAGAGAATGGGAAAGGGGGACCTTGAGCTGGGTGTTAGAGGATGGATGAGCTTTTACCAGGCAGAAGAAAGAGCATTTGCACCTGCAACGAGCTATGCAAGAAGGAAGGATGATTGAGGCAGGAAATAAAGCTTGCAAAGGAGGTTTGTATCAGCTTGTGAGGGTGGGTCTTATCTGCCAAGCTAAGGAATTTGGATTATACATTGCAGGTTGGGTTAGTCAGAGTTTTCATTGCATTGGAAACTGATAGGATCCACTTGCACTGGGGAGAGCATTCTGCAACAATGTGTGGGCAGATTAGATCTAGAGAACTAGTGAGCAGCTAAGTTCAGTGCAAGAGAGAGTCCGAGAACCACAGCAATTTTTGAGGATGAAAAGAAGTTAGGAGATTTGATCAGCAAAACAGAAAAAAAGAAAAAAAAAAAAACCATACATATATATGTATGGGGATATGGAGGAAAAAGAGAGTAAACATTCTGAAATGAAGATCAATGTATTTAAAATCGTGTTTTCATTTTTGCCTGGTTAAAATAGGGGAGAAAAAAAGGGCTGATAGAAAGTCAGCTTTCATCTAGGTTGAATAGGTGTTATGGAAGAATGGGTAATGGGAATTTGAAATGATCAAAAGGAAGGTGCCTGGCACAATGAGATTAAGAACCCTGACCTTCCCTCTCACCTTTCAGACCACTAGAAGGGTTTTTAGGATGAGCACAGAACTCAGTCTCAAGCAGAAAAGTATTTTGCCATTCCAATTCTGCCATGGCCTGGGTCTTGATGTTGCCAGAGAAGACAAATGTTAATAGTTTTGATACCCCCCACCCTGTACACTTTCTAAATAGTGATGTCGTTAAAAATGGCATATAGAGCTGGGTGTGGTGGCGCACGCTTGTAATCCCAGCATTTGGGAGGCTGAGACCAGAGGATCCATGTTCGCGGCCAGCCTCAGCTACCTAGTGAGGCACTCCGCAACTTAGTGAGACCTGGTTTCAAAATAAAGAATAAAAAATAGGGCTGGGGGTATAGCTTGGAGGTAGAATGCCCCTGAGTTCAATCCCCAGTACCGCAAAAAAAAAAAAAAAAAAAAAAAAAAGGCATATAGACCATACATGGAAGCATTAAACTAAGTTAAAGTCTGTGTCTAGTTCTGGCTCCATCACTATCTACAAATCTGACTTTGGAAAAATCACCCTTTATTTTTGTGAACTTCAAACTCATAACAGTATTATTAACAGTTCTTGCTGGGTGTGGTGGCGCATGCTTGTAATCCTAGTACTTGGAAGGCTGAGACAGGAGGATGGCAGGTTCTCGTCTAGCCTCAGATACGTAATGAAGTCCTCCACAAGTTAGTGAGATCCTGTTTCAAAATAAAGAATAAAAAGTAGGGCTGGCATGTAGCTCAGAGGTAGAATGCCCATGGGTTCAATTTCCAGTACTGCTCCCCTCCAAAAAACCCAACAACAAACAAAAAAACAGTTCTTTGCTCACACGTGAGGAATAAATGATAATGCTAAGAAAAGAGCACTGAACATTGTAAATCATTATTTAAATCTAAGACATTTGTGTGGTTATTGTCATTATTGCTATACTTAATAGACTAAAACCATAGAACCCCCCAAACCTGAGAGAATTTGTCTGCTAACAATTGTTGTTTGAATTGTGACTTAATATATTTTCAAAGCTGGGTGTTGTGGCACATGCCTGTACTCCCAGTACTTCAGAAGCTAAGACAAGAGGATGACAGTTTTGAGGACAACTTCAGCAACATAGTGAGACTTTGGACAACTATCGAGACCCTGTTTTGAAAAAAAAAAGGGTAGCTCAGATGTAGAATGCCCCTGGATTCAATCCCTAGGACCACACACATGCGCAAAAGATATTTTTAACTTGTAAAGTTGTATTATTGAGTTTCACCAATCCCAAGTTAAACACTGAGAACCATGTTGAAAATCAGGGACAACAAATGGTAGGTATAATTCCTTCTCATAGCCCCCTGGTTCTTTCTACTCAGCTAGTCATAACTCCTAACTTGATCCAAGCCACCAGGGCTAAACTGCGAAGCAGATTTCAGGGAAGCACAATTCTTCACACTGTGCATTCGCCTTTTGTTCTGCACAGAGAAAGAGAAAGAGAAAATCTCACATTCAAGCACATTTTCCTCCAAGAAAAATTTTTAGGAGAGCCTTGGAGGCCCTATGTGAACAAACTGCTTTCTCCACAGCCAGCTCCAGCCACACGACCTCCATGTCAAGCTCCATGTCAAGCTCCCTCCTGCCTGAAGGCCACGCGTCAGAGACACCTTCCCTGATGTGGATACATGGATAGCAATGCACACCAGATCTTCCATTTTCCTTGCCCTGCTCCACAACGCTTGATCACCAACAGATGTAGAATAAACTTATTTGCTTCTTGCCCATCCCCTTCACACCTCTGTGAATGCCACAGAAATCAGACCTGGTAGTGTGTGCCAATGGTAACCTCTGTGCCTGTTGCACTTGTTTAACAAAAAAGCAAATGCATCTGTCAATGGATAAAGCAATTTCACACATCCTGCATTCTCAGAAGGATTTTTAATATTTAAAAATATGAAGTAATATGAAATCCTTCATTTAAGATTTAAAGCAATCGAGAAAAATGCAAATTCAGGCAACTGATAGGCTTTGAAGTGAGCCAGCGGGAGCAGGGCAGAGTGAGGTCAACAGCACAGAAGGTAAAAGGGAAGATTCCAGTAGGGTAACCAACTTATCCTGGGGGTACTAGGAGCTTTCCAGTTTTAGGACCCCAAATCCCTATCCATCCCTTCAGTCCAGGTAGACTGGGATATTTGATTGCCCTGGATTTTAAGAGTCAGGTACTCTCAAAGAGTTGAATTCCTCTTTCACGTTTATTAACAGTGTGATCTTGGGCAAGACATGCTATCTCTGAGTTTAGTTTCTCACTTGTAATTGCAGATGGAAATACCTGGATCAAAGGTGTGTAGGGATATCTTTTAAAAAGACTATATGTGCAATACTTTCAGTACCTGGCACATGTGATAAACTGCAAGATAAACTGCAAGTGGTATTATTAAATTTTCTGATTCATAATTGACATTCAATACATATCAGCTGAAAGGCCAGGGTTGATGGTAACTCCTGAGTGTTTTTGTTACATGGATAAGGACTTTTCATAAGAGAATCATACTATTTCAAAAGGTACAATATGAATCCTTCCTTGTGAAATTTACTACTTCTTTGCCTTTCTGTTCGTCAAGTATTTATTATAATTCTTTATCTAAACAAAAGCATTATTGTTTTAATAGTATTCACTGTTATTTTAAAAAACTATGTGACACAATAAAACAAAAATAACACTTTTATGAACATTCATAAAGTTTTATTCATTTTAATACATTGTATTGATGGATATTTTATCTGTCAGTATCAATAATTTATTCAAATTCAAGTCCTTCAAAGAAGTTTAATGTAGGCTGGGAATACCATATTAAAAGAAAGTATAATTATTCTCATCAACAAAAACAAATGTTCCAACTAGTTTTATGAAACAAAATCCTTTAAAATAGTCACTTGGAGTTGATTTGAAAAAAAAAAAAAATGCTCTCTTGTCTGTTTCTGTTAATGCCCACATGAGTTTTACTAGTTGCAACTGAAATCACAAAAAAAGAGGGCTTGATGCTTAGCTGGCAAGAAGCCAGGATAATGAAATTAATAACATATGCTGAAGAACCCATTTGTAGCAATTTTTCCATTAAAAAAATGAGGCAGCTCAAAGCTACTGACAGGGCTTTCCCATCCCCACTTCTTTGTGTTCTTTTGCCTTCAGTATGTCTGAAGCCCATAGTTCTTAATTTTTCTCAATTCACATGACTACAATATTCAGGCAATACTGTAGTTGTCAGGCAAAAAGTTAATCTTTGTTGTTTTTATAAGGTTATTTTCTTTTTTGCTTGCTTTCTTCTCTCTCTCTTTCTCTCTCTCTCTCTCATCACAGTTGAATTCTGTGAGTGTCTGCAAACCAGGGTGGATCCCATTCCTGTGTTTCAGGACATTTTTTATGACACATTTTGGGATGAATTGGCTGGCCTCACCTGTCAGCAGCCTGACATGGAACTCTTCTGAGTTGGAACTCTCAAATCCCAAAGGCCATGACTAAAGGTATGTGCATCTTATTTAGAGAAAAATCATCTTAGGTTCTCTATAAAACTTCTCCTTTACTCTCACTTTATGCACATCACTAGCAAGACTGGTAATCTAATTTCAACATATAACAAATTAAGGGAAACAAATTAGGAGAAAAAAATAAGTGATCAGTAGTCCCAAAAACAATGGACAACTACATAGGAGTCAGAGAGATGCTAAACCAGGCATAAGAAAAATTTGTACATTCTGTCCTTCATAGGTAAAGAACTTTTACCATTTCGACAGTTTTGGGGGCATCACAGAATTTTAGAAAGCAGGAGCTTTTAAATAAAGATTATGTTAAAATAAAGATATGTATAGTTGTCCTTCAATATCTTTCCAGTAACTTCAAGAATACCAAAATCTGTGGATGTTCAAGTCCCTTATATAAAACTTATTCAAATGCTCCCCTAGCATGTTAAATTCTCTCTAGATTATTTACTATACCTAATACTATGCAAATTACATGTTCTTTTTTTTTTTTTTACATATTATCCATGTGGTCAATAGTCACGCTTTCTACCATGCATATATTAAGTTTTTACACTATGCTATATCCTGTTATGTCTTTTGCACTAGGTAGTATATAAATTAGCTCATATACTATATATGAGGTATGACCTTATATATTTGAGGTCATATATGTATACATATGCATACATACATATATACATTATATATATGAGATCAGAGTCATCCCTTCAGTGACCCCTTAAACAAGAACCTAGTTTCTTCCATTTAAGATGACCTTAATACACACAGATAATGCAAAAAGCCTTCCACTGTGCCTCTGTGGATTTATATCCATCTCTACCTACTACTTTGCTTTGTGGTTCAACTCCATCTGCTACTATCCACAATGGAGTCCTTGAAGGCAATAGTAAGCCTGTGAAAGGCATAGATTAACAAATGCTCTTTTAATAAATGATTTTTTTATAAAGCACTGTGGAGTTGTAAAAGGTCTTTGTCACTCCACCAGGTATCTTGCATGTAGAACAATGAGGATCAATGTTTTCATCATGAGCTATTCTTTATTCTTTTGAATTTAGGGAAAAATTGACAAAATTCAAGCAAAGAGTCTTTCTCATCAAAGAAGAAGGCCTCAGTATTTATCTCGAGGGTTTTATGTATCCATTACTCTTTCAAAAGATAAGAAGGAAGGAAACAATCTGGAATCCAAGGCATGCCATCTTCTCCAAGTCTCTGCCACCCTCCACTGACTACTGTGAGATTATATTGGGGGAGGGGGTTAGAGGGAGAAGTGATATTTAGTTGAAAGTTATTGTGATTTGGAGTAGCTGACCTACTCATCTCTAATTCAGAGAGGAACATATTAAAAACAACATTTTGTGAATGCTGTCTGTCATAACGACAAAAGACTCATGTAGAACAGTTCTCTTACAGGGCGTAGGATAGTGCTTTACTAAGGACATACGACTGATTTAATCAAGAGGCTTAATGAGGAAAAGGAAACCCCAGCTGTGTGTGTGGTGGGGTGAATATATGGAAGGAAAAGCAGAGAAAAACTGCATGACATTCAAGTCAGCAAATTAGACTCCCAGAGTTAGTTAAGGGGAAGGAGATAGGAAGACTGGGAGTGTGCAAAGAAATGTATTGGTGGACAACAGATTACAGCCATTGAATGCCACACATGTAATTGAGAGAAAAACGATCTAAGAAGCAGGCAAATAAGAGTGCAACATGTGACAAAATACGAATGGAAAGCCAGATCCGTAGCACAGGCATTGGTGTGTTGAGGCTATAAAACTCAAAACCTCTTAAAGATTTCCATAAGGCCATTAAAAATCATGAGAGAAAAAAGCCTAGTAAGATTTAAGGCTGTTAAGGAGGAACGAGGACATTTCCTGTTAACTGGAAGGTACTTCATGTAGTAAGAATGCAAGAAGGTCAAATTGGAGATAACCAGTTAATATGGAATGAAATCAAGTATTCTTGCAAACCAGAATAAACCTGAAAACTGCAAAGATGAAGAAAAAGTAAAAACACCTTCTATCAGTTCTATTCAAAAAAGGTCTAGGCAACTGACCCAGAATTAATGTAGGAAGAAGAAATATTGGAGAAAAGTAAAATCAAAGATGGCAAAAGACAAGAAAGATTAAGATGTTTTCCAACATTTTTATATTTAATTGTAACAAATACAAATATGATGTGCCAGGCACTCTTCATAGTACCCTACAAATTTGAAATCATGGGATCCAAAAAAACAGCTCATAAGACATTATATAATGAATATAATTTTCTGATGAAATATGGTGGATTGAAAAAAAAAAAAAACAAACCTGGAACCCCAAGGTCAAGATAACCACATACTAAGTGGCAGAGCAGGCTTACACTGAACAGTCATGCTTTTATCCTTTGTGTGACTTACCAACTTTTGCCTCAACTGTAATATCCAACACAAATTGGAAAACTAATGCATTCCTCTCATTCAAAGAAATGTGAAATAGTAGTCTGTATATGCTGAGAATCCCTGATCTAAGTTACTTGGTTCCCAGAAGAGTTTTGGATTTCAGATTTTGGAATATTTGCAGACATATAATTAGATGTTTTGGTGATGCAATCTGTATCTAAATACAAAATGCACCTTCCTTTCCTTCCTTCCTTCCTTCCTTCCTTCCTTCCTTCCTTCCTTCCTTCCTTCCTTCCTTTCTTTCTTTGTTTCTTTCTTTCTTTCTTTCCTTTTATTTAGTGGTACTGGGGATTGAACCCCGGGGCATTCTACCTCTGAGCTATACCTCCAGCCCTATTTTATTTTGAAACAAGGTCTCACTAAGTCATGGATAGCCTCACTAAATTGTTGAGGCTAAATTTGAACCTGTGATCCTCCTATCTCAGTCTCCCAAGTACTGGGATTATAAGCATACACCACCATTCCTGGCAAATGTATTTATTTCATATATACTTTATACATATAGCCTGGAGGTAATTTTATACAATACTTTTACTAATTCCTTACATGAAGCAAAATTTCATGATGCAGAATTTTGTACTTATAACACTATGTTGGTATCCATAATATTTTAAAATTTGGAACATTACATATTTGGGATTTCCAGATTAGAGATGTTCAACCTGCCCTGGATATTGAAACTAACCTTCTCCAGTGATCATCCAATTATCAAATTACCCTTATTCAAGTATATTTGTCAGCATCTCTTATTTTCTTCCTTTATAAAGAACACATTTCTTGACTATTCCCTCCATAGATGTGTGCCTGGCTTCATGAAATAAACAAAAATTATAGAATACAAGATGCTATGATCTGAAAATTTGTGTCCCCACAAAATTCATGTTAAAACCCAATAATCAATGTGATTATGTTAGGAAGGGTTGAAATAATTAGAGCAGAGCCTTCATGATTAGGAGTAATGCCATTATAAAATGGCTTAGAAAGAGCTGCTTTGCCCCTTCCACCTTGTAAAGATACAGCAAGACGGTGCTATGGATCTATGAACCAGAAAGCAGACTCTTACCACCAAATCTGCCAGAGCCTTGATCTTGGATCTTCCAGACTTCAGAGCTATGCAAACTCAATTTCTGTTATTTATAAGGTACTTATTCTTTTGCATTTGGTTATCACAACCAAAATGGAATAAGATATAGTTCTTGCTTTCAAGGACCATGTGCAAATTGGAGTAGTATAATTGCTATAACAAGTAATCCTAATATTCCAATTGCTTCTCACAATAATATGGTACTCTTCCCAGGCCAGTGAGACTAGCATGGGGTGAGGGAGGCATAAGCAGATGGGTTCTTCTTTTGTGTCAGTCAAGGACACTTTCTCTATCACAGGCTCTGTGCTACTCCAGGAGTCCACCCCATTCAGTGAGTCAGTTGGGAAAGAGAGGAGAATGCCTTCTGGCAGGTTTAAGGGCCAGGCCAAGGGGGAACCGGGGTTTGCTCTTATTCCATTGGCCATCGCTCCAGTGCATGGCCATACCTGACTGGAATGTGGCTTCCCAGAAGATCCAGAAAACCGCTGCTACTGTCCAAAGTCAGAAAAAGACTCAGCTTTTACTTGAGGCACCTACCACTGTATCAGTTCAGATTTAAATAGGAAAATAGAAACTGCTCTAAGATGTTCAAGTGAGAAAGGATTTAATGAAGGGTATCAAGATTTACAAAAGCATGATAAGAGTGAAGTGTGCAAATGTCAAGTAAACTGCTGCTATTGTTTAGGAAATCAAATCGGGAAGGGCAGGAATCTTAGGGAGCCACTGCTAATGACCTTACCACCTGTGGTCCTGAAGCAGGTGGTTTCTAGGCAGTGTCAGCAAAATATCTCCTCAGTCCTCTGCTGAAGTCCACATGCCTCCTTGTTCCCATGGGAGCAGGAATGGCCCCTCCTCTCTTCCACTGCCAGGCAACTCAAACTGGCATCTCCGATTGGCAGACCTTCAGCTGGAGTCTGGTGGCAGAAGCCCCTGGGAAATGTGGTGTTCAGGCCTTCAGCTCTTCAGTAGAGAAAAGAACACATGAAGAAGTGGAAATGGTTCCAAGATGTCAATAGACTCCAACCTGGGGAGGCGTTTTTGTTTTCTTTATATATATATTATCTTCAAAACAAGAAATAAGAAGTTCTGTGTATTTGAATTTTACATATTAAATGCATACTTGTTAGAGCCCCTTTTATTTTTCAGAGCCAATTTTGAAAATGTAATATTAAGGAAGTCAACATAGCACATACACATTTGAGAAAATGTGTTTAACTGGTGGGGAGGGATAAAACAAATCTATTTACTAAGAGCTTCTGGACCAGCTGCAGAAGGTCTAGGTTGGTATGTTTTCTCTCATATGTGGAAGCTAGAGAGGAAATAGGAAACATAAGGGAGTTTAAATAATGTGGAGAGAGACCCATAGAGTAGTATAAGGGGCTTGGGGAAGGTACTTGGGGAGAGCAAGAGAGAAGATTAAGGGAAGAAAGCAGTGCAAATAACACTATGGCAGTAAGTGAAGGTATCACAACCAATTTCACTAACATATTCTGGGAGGGAAGAGGGGGGAGTGGGAGGGATAAGGAGGCAAATACATCAAGACCTGTGTATAAGTCTGTTTTTATAACATTGAATCTCACTATGATGTATAATTGCAATGTGCTAATAAAATAAATTTTTTAAAAAATGAATATAAAAGTCATTAGCTTCATCAGACATTATCTATCTATCATTAAATTGATGGGCAGCAACCAGTCAATAAAATAAATCAATATTACCAATAACTCTTGTGATTATCTGCAACAGGGGCTTTGGTCCTGTCTAATTTTTTGCTCCAGGTTCCCAGGGAAAGGTTAGGTATATCATAAACAATGTTATGCTGACTTTATGTTTGAGGGCTACAATGGATACTGCTCAGTACTTTAGGGGATTTATTTATTTAGTTACTATTTGCTTGAATTCTCTGATTGTTATTCTGGAGACCACAGATTCAATTTTATGTTATTGATGACTTTGTTGCTTAATTACTCACTGTGCTGGAGTAATACTTGGTAACACTTAACACATATTATTTGCACTTATAAAATATATAATGATACTTAGCTTAGTTGTTCATGTAGGGTGTGCTACAGACTACAGATCACCTCCTTAAATGTAATAACCAGGAGACTAGGGCAGTTCGTAAGCACAAGCTCCTATCTGTATCTGCAGATAGAAGTGGAGGTTGTGCAAAAACACTGGTGCAAATGCTGGTTCTGGTTAGTGAGATTGGCAATATGGCCCTGTAGTTCTGATCAAGGTAATTGCTCTAGGCAAGAACAGGGGCAATCTCTGAAAATGCATACTTCAAAACTATGTTTTCTCAGTGGGGCTGAAGGCAGAATGGAGGCATTTTGCTGTTTTTATGAATGAGTACATGCTTGATGGTGTTTACTAAGATAACTAATCATAACCATTAACATTTATGTGGTGCTGCTTACCAGAACCATTTTTATCCACATCTCACAGGTGCATTCATAAATAACATAAAGAGCCCAAAGTCACAAGTGGTTTCAAAGTGCAAGTTCTTTAACATGGTGGCAATATTTAGCTCACAGCTCTAGGTATTATTTTGAGTGCTTTATTGTGTGTGAATTATCTGCCCATTTGTCCAGCTATAGCACCCTAAATGAAGAATCAGCTACCTTATCTATTTTTACAACCCTAAGTTAAGGGAGTAAAGTTGTTCCTTTCCTTGAATGATCCCCATCTTCATTAAAAATGAGCAGCTTCCTGTATAATCATAGTACATGTAGGGGAGAGAAAAATAGCCTTTACTGAAAATCCCTGACTGGTAAAATGGGAAATCAACAAATTGCGAATTAGAACATAAATTTGAAAAGTTGACTTGGAGGGCTAGGGTAATTCTAGGTCATCATTATATGATTTCATTGCAAATGAATCTAACATCTTTCTAAACATCTACAATTTTAGTACAAATCTGTCAGTTGGAAAACATTGTAGTAGCAAAAGATTGGAGTCAATATAAATGCCTATAAATAGTATACTAACTAAATAAATTATAGTATATGCATATAACAGAATAATATGTTAAATTTAAAAATAGAAGCACTTCATGTACTAGTGGAAAGATGTTCAAAATACACAGTTGTAAAGAAATGAATACATTATGTTACCATTCATATTAGAAGAATAAGAAAAGTAAGTTTTAACTGTATCGGCTTATATAAATATAAGATTTTTTTTGAAGAATAAATAATAAAATAGCACTGGGGATTACCTGCTAGGATAATGGGAACTGAGAAGATAGGGAGCAAGAGGGAAGAAAGATTTGTTGCCCTATGTCCTTGTATCCTTTTTAATGTTGGGACCATGGAAATATGTTCCCTGTTTTGAAAATTTATTTACAAAAAACTCAAAAGATCCATCCATTAAACACCTGGATGTAGACTATTAGAGCTAAGCACTATGGATAGAGGGAGTAGAAAAATGTTTATTTGGGCAAACGAAACACGGACTGCTTAACACTTACTTAGTAAGCAACATAGAAGTAAACACAAATTAGGACAAGATAAACTGCTGCTATGTAAGTGCTAAAGGCATGCAGAGCAGTGGCATGCGGAGTATTTGCTGAGTATAATCAGAGATGTCCTCCTGAGAGAATTGAATTGCAGGCTTTGGTTTGAGGAAAAAGAGATATGGTGTCATATCTCATACCAGTGTGGCCTCAAACATGCAGCACTCTGAAACACCTTCAACTGTGGAAAATCCAACTACACTCTTTAAAGACCTTGAATGAAATGGAGGAGCTTGTGCCGTTAGAGGTAGAACACTGGTAGATTGAGTTTTGTATTATGAAACCCAGTGAGAATGGCTATGTTCATCTTATTTAAGTGATGATTGAGTTGGGATTGAGTTGGTCTTGGTTTTTACTCATTTTCCACCCTCCTATCTTATTAGATTCTCTTTTCTGAAATCCGTTTTAATTGTATTTAGTGTTTCAGGCATATATATATATATATATATATATATGAAACTTATAAAAGTTTTAATATTTCTTTCCCAATTTCACATCTCTAATGTCTTTCTCTGCTTTAATTGCATTGGCCAGGACCTCCAAAACAATTTTAAATAGTATAGTGGTACTTAGTGTCCCTCTTTTTCCTAATTGGAGGGAATCAACTAGCTGGCTACTGAGATAAATTTAATTAAGACTACTTAATTAAGTGTAATGCACTTCAGTGGTTTTTAAAACAGGTATGAATATTAAACTGTTAAATGTATATTCAGTATCTGTGGAAATGGTCATGTATTTCTGCTTATAGACCTACAAATACAGTAGAGTATACTAACAGACATGCTCATATTGAACCATCCTTGCATTTCTGGAACTATCTTTACTAAATTAAAATATCCTACTCTCTTAGAGTGCTGTTGTGTTCTTTCTGTTCCTTTTATTTAAGAGTTTTGTGTTACTATTTATTAATGAGAGTTCTATATACTTTTCTGTCAGGGGATGTTGTAGTCATACTTTAAGGTAATCTCCAGGTGTTCATGTTGTTGTATAATCAACTTTCCCCTAGAGCTGGTTGGTTCCATAATTCATCGCTAACTGGTTGAATATGGCAAAGATGATAGGAAATGACTCTCATATTGACATTACATTATATAAATATTTACCTTGCTGGCAAATTTGCTATAGAAACTCAGTTGGTGACTTTGAAAAAGGAAACTGTCATAAATTCTACAGTTACAGAAATAATTCTTTATTAGGTCTTGGTATCCATGTTCTGCATTCTTTATATTTTCTAGAAAAAACTTGAAAGACTTCCTTTTTTATTTATATTCTGAAAGAGACTAAATACTGTTTTCCAAAAACTTGGTGGAAACATTCTATTAATCTATTTTTACCTGGTACCTTTTTGAGAGGAAGTTCCTTGAGAGTGATCTCTATTTCTCCTAAATAATTTGTCCTTATGACATTTTTCTATTTCTTCTGTAGTCAGTTTTGGTAAGCTATACTTTCCAAAAAACATTCTTTTCATGAAAAAATTTAAATTTATGTATAGAACTGGATGAAATAGTATTTCATAATTCTATTAATTTCCTTTATTTTTGAACTTTTAAAAAGTTATTTCACTGTGTGATTTGATCAGTTTTTCCCCAAAGACAACCTTTTTATTTATGTATTCATTCATTGATTATTTTTCTTCCTTAGGACCTCTTTATTAACTCATTTCTAATATTTGTTTGTTATTCCTTTCCAATGTTTTAAGACATGTGCTCAATTCTATTTGTTTTTCATCTTTTCTGTTTATTGATAA
>PVLC010011242.1:0-47607 GCA_004027655.1 Graphiurus murinus
TGCAGCCCAGGAAAGGACTCCTCTCCACGGCCCTGTCTGCACATAAAGATCATCTGAGAATAGTGGCCCTGTCAGGGTTGCTGTTCATGCTCATTCATTCACTCATTCATTCATTCATCCAACAGATATTTACAAGCACCTACTATGTGGCAGGCATTGCTCTAGAAGGTGGAAATAAAGCAAGAACAAAGCAGCCAGAAATCCCTGCCCTTGAGTCCTTACATTCCAGTGCAGGGAGAATGAACAGAAACAGTGGATTACAGAGGCTGTCTGGTGCATCCCATGGTGGCAAGTATCAAGGAGGTGCATAACAGAAGGAAGGAGCAGGGGTGCTGCAGGTGGCCATTTGGTTTAGTGTGGCGGGGCAGTGGGTGATAGAGGAAGTGAGACACGCAAAAGCCCTGAACATGCTCGAGCCTGGGCTGCAAGGCACATCGAGGAGGCATGTCCAGAGCCAGGCCCAGAGGCCAAGGGACCTTGGTGGGTCAGAACGGTGTGCCCCTCACAGCCGCACTGGGCTCCTGTCAGTGAGGTCTGCCCTTGCCAGGGCCAGCCCCTGCAAGTTGTATGAGCATGCCGGCCCAGAGCTTTGCTGTGCTTTATTCTCTGCTGCTGACCCACAGCCACAGGTCTACATAGGCTGGTCCTCCATGGGGGGAGCTTCTGCCTGACCAGAATGGGTCAAGTGTCTAAACGGTCCTCTGTCTTCTCTCTAAAGGCCAGCTGTGCGCAGGGGGAGACAGTGGGGCCACATAGGGCTGCCACCAGGCTGGGAGGTGACCTGTTCTCTGAACTGGGTGTGAGGTCCAAGAGAAGTAGATGAGGGATCCTGCTGACAAAGGTCACACCAGCCCTTCTCAGCCTATGGCTCTGGAAGATTGTGCACCTGGCTCTCACTACAGGTGTGCTGAGAGAAGGAGGTTAGTGGGGAACTTACGGAACACACTGGAGCCCGACCACCCTGGCCCAAACCTGGCTCTCCTGATGATTAGCTGTGTGACCTCTGTAATCCTCAGTCACCTCCGCTTGCAAGCAGAAATAGCAAGAGATCCCTTGTAAAGGACAGCTGTGAGAACTCAATGAGAAGACAGCCCTTGAGCACAGTACACTGCACATGCTGGTGTGCAGGTTGTACCTTATGACCATTCTCACCATTTCCCAGAAGGAGCATCTTGCTAGGATGCTCTGCAGGCCCTGGCCTCGCCCCTCCTGGGAGGTTCTGAGAATATGAAGCTAATGTTTACAAAGGGGCTTGTTGTAACTAGGGAGACTCTGAGAGAGACCCAGGCCTGCTTGGTAGTTCCCAGGGGACTTTCTCTGCCCACTCAGGTGATAGAGTAGCTTCCTTGGGCCTTGTCACCAGGGCAGGATTGTGCAATACTTCAGACCATAGCTAGCCCCATCAGGGCCAGCATCTCACCACTTAGAGATTAATTTTTTATGCTCAACCTCAGGGGCTCTCTGAGCAGCTGTGAGGAACATGGTCACCCGCTGGGCTACCTGGTGCCAGCCAGAGCTCTGGAGCGAGGGCCATCCGCTGGATCTTGTAAGCCTTATACTGTGCTTTCCCCATGTTACCCCTGACCGGCCCCACACTCGGGGCATGGCCCTTGCATTTTCAGGCCTTTATTCCCTTATCTGTAAAGTGCCACCTGCTTTTCAGAGATGTTGCAGAATCCTGTAAGACCTGAAGGAGGAAGATGATTTGGGAGGGAGAAAATGTGGCTCCAAGAAGGGCCCTGTCCTGGGAAGAGACCAGGATCTCAAGGGCAGGAGGACTGTGGGGAGGGGACAGTGCAGAAGAGCGAGCTCAGGCCTTGGGCCTAGCCAGGACTGGATAGGATTAGATATCATGCCCAGTGGATACTCAGTGTGGAATTGGGCAGGTGACATCTAGCTGAGCCCTTGTTTCTTCATGTGCAAAATAGGAGTGACAATTTGTACTATGTAGCCAGGGCACGTCTCTGAGGGAGAAAGTCCCAGCATAGTGCCTGGCCCATGGGAGGCACTTACTCAGAGTAGAACCTGGATACTTGGGGTGCCACTGTCACTCTGGTCCTGCATTAGATTCCCCAGGATGCAATGAGTCCCTGGCTGAGCCACAGAGATGGAGAGGGAGACCGTGGATACCTTGTCCAGTGGCCTCACAGCCTCAGGGCCGTGCACCACTGTCACCAATGATATATTTAGCAGCACAAAGGTCAGAGATGCCAGGCACTGGCTTCCCTTCTGGGCGGCAGGAATCATGTCTCCTGAGGCCTTGCTGTCACCAGCAGATATTTTTTTCCCTGTCTAGCAGTCTGGGGATTAGAGTGCAAGCCTGGGAGTTAGGAATCACAGAGGTCTGTCGAGGCTTTGCATGTCCACTGTCCTTTCCAAAGCCTGCTGCTGGGCTACCCTCAGAAATCTCGTCCATCCTGTTTTCCAGACCATCCACCCTAGGCTCCAGGCTCCTTAGCCTTCCCCAGCTAGCTCTCCTGCCCGCTACCTTTGCTTATGTGCCAAGGGTGCCCCCTACTCCCCCTGCATATCTGAAACAGATGCATCCTTAGAATCTGGCTGTGATGGCCTCTCTGTGATGAAGCATTTCCTGAGCCCACTTTTGTGCTTCTAGACACATTTCCTGACTTCAGGCCCTTAGTCCACTTACCTACAGAGGCAATGTGTTCCTTAGACTCAACTGTAACCTCTGAGAGGACAAGAATCAGTTTAGGCAATGGCAGTGCTTACTATATAGTAGATGATCGATAGTCTTTGCCAACATAGTGTGCCTCACAATAGCCCTGGGAGGGGAAGAATTAGATATCACACCCATTTTATTGATAAAGGAAAATAGCCCAGAGAGATTAACCAATTTGACTAAGACCATTGAGTTCTCAAGTGGTAGAAGAAGAATTAGATCCCAGGTCTTCTTTTGAAAATGAAGAAGGTAAACTCAAGCCATGCCAGTGTTCCTGCCTACTCTAGGATGCTAAGGTTCTATGGTCAAGAATGACACAGTCAAGATGGGTGAGTGGATGGGAGTAGATGAAAAGGTAGATATGAGCCGGGCGTGGTGGCGAACACTTGTAATCCCAGTAGTTGGGAGGCTGAGACCAGAGGATCTGGGTTCATGGTCAGCCTTAGCTACTTAGTGAGGCCCTCCACAACTTAGCGAGACCCTGTTTCAAAATAAAGAATAAAAAATAGGACTAGGAGTATAGCTTGGAGTAGAATGCCCCTGGGTTCCATCCCCAGTACCGCAAAAAAAAAAAAAAAAAAGTAAGTATGTGGATGGATGGATGGATGGATGGGTGGATGGATGGATAGATGGGTGGGTGGGTGGATGGACAGACACACAGCTGGGTGGATAACTGAATGGATGGGTAAACAAATGGTTAGATGGGAGGGTGGATGGATACATTTCTATTGATTTCTTTCAAGGCTGGAGAGGAAGTCCTACCTCTCGTTACATGAAAACATCCTAGAGGATGGGACTTGGAAGCTGAGGATTTCAGCGTGTTGGATGGGGTGGAGTGATCCCGCATGCATATGCAGCAACAGGGGGTGCAAGCTGGGAACAGTGGGCTGCCCTGAAGGACTGGTCACTCTCAGTGCTGAGAGGCCCTGGTGGAGGAGAGAGAACCAGGACCAGGCAGAAACAAAGTGACAGGCGGAGCTGTGTGATAAGCGAAGTCTAGACTCCCCTTGCAGCCACTGGAGGGCAGACAGGAAGTAGGGGACTGGCCTCTGAGCCCCAGACCATGCAGAGCATACCTGTGGTTTTGGTCTGTTAAAGTGAGGGAAGAAGCTGCTTTTCCTCCTCGGTCCCCCTGCCCTGGTGAGCAGACAGGGTGTGCTCAAAGCAGCAGTGCAGCTCTGCTGGCAGGTGGCTAACACTGAGGGGAGGTCCTTCCTGGAGCCTGGAAGGCTTTGACTTGGTTACAGCCATCTTCCTGCTGCTTTTGCTGTCATCTCCAGCCGGGAGCACCAGGCTTTAGTTCTAGTAGCCTAGCGAAGCCAATGACCAAGGGCATGGGTAGCCAATACTAGAGCCTGGCAGGGCCTCGATGAAGGCGTCAGTGTTGCAGGCCTGGAGCATGCTCCTCCAGCTAGAGCTAAGACTCTCCATTTGCACAGTGCCCTGAGCTCCAGCTCCCTCCCAAAGCCCTGCTCTAGCGTTCGTTCTCCAGCACCAAGCTGCACCCCACACACATACACTGGCCTTGGCGATCTCCCTGGGAAACCAGGTCCCGATGAGTGCCTGGTGTGCAGCTAACTGCTCATTACAGTCACGGCTGCAGCTAAGTATAGCTCCAGCACACACAAGACCAAGACAACAAGGGAAAGCCTTTCCATAAAAAAGCCCCACATGCAAACACACAGACATCAGCACACACATGCTCCCCACACATACCATGGGTCCAGTCTGGGTACAAAACAGGCTACCACAATGGCCTTGCACATGCAGACATATACTTTCATCAACACACAGCTTCCTACCCACTCATTCAGTCTTGCATTCAGTAAATGTATGTTGGGGGCTAGGAGAATGGTTAAGAGCATGTGTTGTGGAGCCGAACAAAACTGGGTTTCAAATTCTAACTCTATCACTTCCCTGTTGAATGATCACAGGCAGCTTACTTAACCTCTCTGAGCCTCAGTGGTCTTCTTTGTAAAATTGGGAAGATGCCCAATTTTTTTTTATTATTTAAAGCTGTATTTCTGGGGATGGTGGTGCATAATAGGTGTTCAATAAATGTGTTATGATGGAATGAATGAACAAATGCATGAGCACTGTACCAGTGGGCCCCATGTCCTTGAAGCTTTCTCTCAGGAGGAATGCCCTCTCTCTCATCTGTCTCAGGTCAGTCAGCAGGCAGGGTTGGAGCCCAGAATTGCTCCCTTGAGCCAGCCTGCCGCAGTGGGTGATACCTGGTCAGGCTGCAGGCCCCAAGCTGCAGCAGCTGAGTGCTGGATCTGGACCCTGCAGCCCACTCAGGCCACAGCCCTGGTCTTGGCTTGAAGTCATGCAGCCTCAGTCAGAGCCCCGGCTGGGCCGCTGGGTAGGCTGAGGCCTCTGGCCTGGCACGAGGGAGGGCTCCATTTGCCAGGGAAGGCACTTGGGTCCAGTCTGGGTACAAAACAGGCTACAAGATCTGGAGGTACTGTCACTGTTCCCATCCTTTGAATAAACCGGCTGTGAAAACTGCCCGGCCCATCTCCTCCCATCACACCTCCTCAAAAAGAAAGTGACATTTCCTGGTGCTTTTTTAAGCCCAGGATGGCTGGGCCAGGCCTGGACGTGGGGTGGGGAGGGAGCGGGTGGCACTGGGAGTCAGTCACACAGCCCCAGTCTCTCCTCACCTTGAGTGATCTCAAGACACTGGGAATAGACATGGTCTCATCTCCTCACCGTGCGTCCCAGATTCCAGTTCTAAAGCTCAGATTCCAGAGGCCCCACTCCAGCCCTGCGTCTAGGTTTTGAATTCCACATGCCAGTGTCAGTTATGCCCCATAGGCAGGACCCAGGTTGTTAGACTATACCACGAGTGCCTTTAGCTTGAAGCCTGCGAGGGTGGGGGTGGGGTGTGCCTCCTCTCTGGAAAAGAATCCTGGTGAGCTTGCATCCATTCTCCATGGGTAATGTGTCTCATGTTTATGGCTGGTGGAGATTCTGGTCTTTGTTCATTCATTGTATCCATTGTCAAGGAAGTGGA
Organism: Graphiurus murinus; assembly: GCA_004027655.1. NCBI lineage: Eukaryota > Metazoa > Chordata > Mammalia > Rodentia > Gliridae > Graphiurus > Graphiurus murinus. The sequence continues at coordinate 5,700 of PVLC010011242.1, forward strand.
AGCAATTATGCCTGCTGCCAGTGTAGACATGCATCTGCTGTCATCTAGTGCACTGTTGCCAGTGTAGACACAAGTCTGCTATTAATCACTGTGCCCACTGTCCATCTACACAGACAGTCTGTAGGGAGAGTGCGCCTATTTTCAGTGAGAACATAGCTGAATGGTTAGAGATCATGCCCATGGCCAGTTGAGTCACAGATTTGTGGACAGAGATGATCCTTTTGCCAGTTTATTGGTGTGGTCAGTGTTAGTATAGATGCCTGAGATAAACCATTGTGTATATTACCAGTGAGGCATAGATGCGATATCAGTGAACCAGTGATTGTGCACACTGTCTGTGTAGACAAGGGAAAGAGTGCACAGAAGGGTGGCTTGCTTCCTAAGGAGGTTTCAGGGAGAAACTGTAGACCATTATGCAGACAGGGATTGAGACATGTGATCTAGGACATGTGCCTATGACCTTATTTGCACAGATGGGAAGCTGGGAAGCCGTGTTTGTGCTCAGCTGCACCCTCTTGTTCTGGGGAAGGGACCTCCCTTCGCCTACTAGTTGGAGAGTTTGGCTGGACCTTCAGACAGAACCAGGCCAGACCCCTCAGAGACCTGACATTCTAGAGGGAGAAGAGAGACAAACACTAAACATGAAAACTTAGTAAATTAGAGAGTACAGATTGCTAATGTTCATCCAACTGGACACAAAGTGGTTGTGTGCCACTGTACATAAATTATACCTCAATAAAGCTGGGGAGAGTTAATGTGTTAGAAGATGGAGAAAGTGGAGGAAGGAAAAATCAGATTCCTGATGGTGCTGGTTGAGATTCTAATTAGGGTGGTTGGAGTAGGCCTCAGGAGATGGTGAGGGAATGGGCCGTGGGGATGCCAGGGAAGGGCCTTCTAGGCAAGGGGGGCAGCCAGTACCAGGGCCCCAAGGCAGGCACATTTGTTGGACTAGTGCATGTGGCTGGAGGGAGCAGAGGACAGTGGAGGCGAGGAGGGTGGAGGGGTGATAAAGGCGCAGGCCACGCATGAGTCTGCAGGCCATTGCTAGAACCTGAGCTTCTCCTCCAAGAGAAACGGGGAACCCTGGCAGGGTTTTGAGCAGAGAAATGACGCAAGTAGATGTATGCTTTAAAAAGATCATCTGGCTACGGTGTTGCCAACAGTCCTAGAACACCAGGAATGTGGGAAACCAGGAGATAGGTTAAGAGACACCACCACAACCTAGGAGGGGAATGACAATGACAGGGACGTGAGTGGCAGTAGTGGGGGTGGGGGCAGGGCTCAGAGTCTGGATTTAGTTTCAAGCAGAGCCACCAGGATTTCCTTACAGATTAAATGCGAGGTGTGACAGAGGAGAGGTGTCAAGGATGACTGCAAGGTTTTTGGCAAGAATGTCCTGAAAGGATAGAGATGCTACTTCATGAGCTGGAGAAGGGTGCGGGGGTGCAGGGGTGTTCAGGAGTTCCACTGATGTGCTGAGTTTGAGCTAACTACTAGAACTGCCCCTGGAGATGCCAGGAAAGTGGACACAGTTGTCCTGAGTTCAGGGGAAGTGCTGGGCCAGAGAGGAACATTCGAGAGTGTGCTGTTTGATGGGTGATGGGATTGAAGTCATGAAACTGCAGCGATCACTAAGGGAATGAGTTTAGATGGAGAAGAGGAGCCAGGATGACGCTCAGAGGCATCCTGATAGAGGCTGGGGAGCAGAGGCTGGCAAAGGACACTGAGAAAGAGCCATCAGTGAGGTGGAAAGAAAACCAAGAGACTGTGGAGTCCTGGGAAGTGTAACAGATAGGACCAGTGATCAGCAGTGTTGGATACAGCTGATGAGTCCAGAAACCTGAGGATGGGGAATTGTCCCCCTTCTCTCTGCCTGGAATGCTCTTCCTTACCCATCCCTCCAACCTTGGCACAGTTGTCACTTCTTATCTCCAAGTTAAAGGACTGTCAGGTGCCTATATGTTCCCCTCAGAGCCTTTGTCAGCACATATAGGTATACATTTGATCTTATGGCTGTATGATAATTGTCAGCCCCCCTTCTATGAGCTGTGGTTATTTTTCTCACCCTATAACCAGTGCTCTTCACAGGCCTCAGATAAGTTGTAAATATCTGTTGGAGGGACAGTAGGTGGGCAGTCAACTGAGGTCTCTTCCAGGCTGTATCCACTGATCTCTCTGAGCTGTCCCTGTTAGGTCCATCTTTTTATTTCCCTTCCACAAACACACTAATGGATAAACACATACACATGCACACACCTGTTGAGAGTCAGGATCCCAAACACACAACTGGGGCACTGGGGAGGAGGAGAGATTTCCCAGTGGATTCCCGGTGGACTCCATTCCTAGCTTATCCACGGAGCTTGAGCCTCAGTTTTCTCATCTTTCAAGTGACAGTTGAGGCTGTCCTGCTGATGGCACAGTTGGATGTACAAGCATATGTGTGTGTTTGTGTGTGTGTGTTCGCACATGTGTGTATGGTCTTCATATGAGATTGGAAATGTGAAGGCATATTGTGAAGTAAAGGCTGTGCCCATTGTCTTCCTCCTAGATTACCTTGGATGGATGTGAAAGAAAGTTGTAAGAGGAAATCCTAGAGCATAGTAGTTTTAGAGTCAGAGAGGGCTGGTTTCCATTCTTGCTTGCCACTTCCAAGTTACGAGGGGTAATTTTGCTACTCTGAACCTCAGTTTTCTTATCAGCAGAATGACACCTCCTTCAGAGAGGTTTTTCAAGGTAAATGGGATAATGTTTGTTTAGCATTTGGTCTCTATGAGCATGCAATTATTACCTCATGGTAGAGGACCGTGAGGCTCAACAAAGCTAAATACTCCTCTGAGCAAAGTGGCAATGAGGATTAAAATGGGTAAAGTGTGGCCTCCACTGACCACACAGTGAAAGCTTAGCATGAGCAGGCCCTGAAACAGGGCAGAGGGAGCCTGAGGAAGGGGCTATAGGGACGCAGAAGAAGCCTGGCCTGCTGGGGTGAGGGCAGAACCAAGAGAGAGGGTGGAGGTAGACTGCACCAAGAAAAAAATGCGTGTCTCTCAGAGGTGTCAAAAGACAGAATGAGTGGCTGTGAGCATCCCAACACCGAGGGTGATGAACGGAGGCATCTTTCTCAGCGTCACAGCAGAGGAAACGGCCCCTTGGGTGGCCTGCATGCTCTATATGGGGCTTCTTCTTACTTTCTGACTTAGGGGTCTCATTTATGTATATCTTATTCCACTCTGTGGCTTTCTCAATAAAAGATTGGAGGTATGTAAGACACACCTATCACAGAATCCTTAAAAATAGAGCAGAAAAAAAAAAAAAGAAAAGAAAAAAGAGGTTAATGAAGAAAAGAAATAGCTATACCCCAAACCCAAGTAAAGGATTAAGCCAGAATTGGGGATCAAATTGAGCTGAGCTACCTGGCAGTCAGTGCAAAAGAGAAAAAGTGAAAGATTACATGACTTGTCCACTGACAGAAAGCAGACATGGCCACCAGCAGACACAGGCCTGTCCTGACATACAAGAGGAGTGTCTCTTGTGGGATACTTGTATATCTCTGAGTCTGAATTGCCACTGGGAGGCTGAAGGGAGACCCTCTCATCTCCTGGCTTTACTGTCTCTCAGGCCACAAGAGCGTGTAGGATGTTGGCTCCTGACAGGGCTTTCCTGGCCTGTGAGACTGTTTTGTGCCCCACCCCCAGGACATCATGGCCCCACTTCCCCAAGGCTCCAGTGCCTGCATGCCTGCTGGTGGCCGGTAAAGGTTGGAGTCATACTGGAGTGGGCAGATCTGGCTCATAGGGCACAGCCTTGATGGTGAGCCGTGTGGCCCAGGTGCACCTGTCTGGGTGCTTAGAGGAGCTTGTGGGAGGCTGTAAAGTGCAGTGCCCTGGGCCAGGGCAGGACTGACCCCACCGCTGAGGAGTCTGAGACCCGGGCAAGATTCTTCCCTCTCTAGACCTCATGCTCCTCACTGGAAAAGAGTGATAGTAATGAAACTCACCTCACTGGGATGGCGTGAGTTTCAAATGAGCCAGTGCATGGAGAGCACTGGAAGCAGTGCCTGCTCAAGACCAGGAAGCTTTATCTTTCTACCCATCCAGAGCTGGGCTGGAAAGTGGGCAGGCAGCCCTGGCTCAGCCCCGACTCATTGTGTGACCTTGGGTGTCCTTTCCTCCTGAGCCTCATGTCCTGTTGGCCCCAAGGCAGAGGCTCATCTGGAAACCCCGTAACCACGAGGACCGTGTCCCTCGCTGGCTGTAGGAGACAGTGCTGGGTCTGGACATGGCCTGGCCTCATCCACAGGAAGCAGGCTGTGAGGCCCAGGCCATCAGCTCCCACAAGGCCGTCACTTGTCATTTGCTCCTGGTCCGTTTAACAATGGATAGGCCAGTGGTAGCAGGAGCAGGACAAATTAGGGGAAAAAACATAAAATGAAACACATTTCTCCCTTTAGCTTTTGCTGCTGCTTCTCACTCCCCTGCCCAACCCCTGCTTCCCGGCAATTTCAGAAAAACAAAAGCAAAATGCTGTTGGGTTTTTCATGGAGAAATGCTGTATCCTGACTCCTGCGATACCTGTGTGCAGGGAAGCAGCAGTTCTGGGATTTCTCCTGGCCTCAGAATTCCTTGCTGGATCTGGGGAAGGCCCAGGCCCTCGCCATTTCCTCCGTATCCCTCAATTTGGTCTTACTTCCCGCACTGTTATCACTCACCCCATTTTAAGAATGATGCACCGGGTCTCCAAGAGCTTGCTGGCCTGCAGTCATACTGGTAAGTGGTGGAGCTGGGATTGGAACTCAGGCTTTGAAGGGAATCCTGGCCTCTGTTGTCCAGTGTCGCCCGCTTCCCAGTGCCTGATGTGGTCCCTGAGCAGCAGAGCTGTCTAGCACTTGAGTCTCTTGTATCCCAGATGCCAAGATGTGTCTGGTGGCGTCCGAGCACCTGAGGCACAAATAGAAGGTACATTTCTGCCCCCACCAAGATCTGTAGAACCCAAGTCTGTGGGTGTGGGGCAGGGATGGCCTTCATATCTCACTCCTTCTCCCCCAGCACCTCCACTTCTGCCCCTGTCCCCTCACACAGGCCTATGCTCTGCTCCCAGATGCTGGATTGTGATGGGAGGACCAGGGCAGGGCTGAGAGGCGCAGCCCGCAGGACTAACAGTGGGTTTGAGTAGCCCCCTGCCCACCATGTGTTGTTTTATTTTGTCATCACAGCACCTAAGAGGCAGGGACTTGTCCAAGGTCACCCATTTAAGCCGGGCCTGAAACTCAGGTTGGTTCATCTTCAGGACCTGTCATTTCTGCCCCAGCTTCTGTCTCCTTTGCCAGAGACCTGAGTGCTTTTTCCTAGGATCCCAGAGGCCTGGGGCTGGGAAGGATGCTGCCCGTGCAAAGTCTCAGAGGCCATAGTCAAAACCCATGCAGGAGCCTGGTGCAGAAGTCACAGGAGAACATGGTTCCCATGTCTGGTCACCCTGAGAGCCCGCAGTCTTGGGTAGGCCCTGTCCTTCACTCTGCCTCCTCTCCATGCCTACCCAGGGGGTGGCTTTTTCACAGAATCCTCTGGATTTCTAAAGATCACATTTCCGCAAGTTCAAGATACTACCAATTTAAGACATGCCATTAGTTCAATAATATGACCACATTGAGAAAATACTATTTTAAGGATTTATGCATGTTATAATATATTTTAATTTCTAAAATATGAAAAAAATGTCCATCTCGGGTTAACTGCACCATGGGAACCTCTACCACCTCAGGATTTTCAGTCCAGCTGTCAGGGTAGCCCCTTTCAGACACAACCTAGGTCTAGGGTCACAGGATGAATTCAGTGATATAGGCAATTGTCTCTCTGTCTGGGTTTCTGGGCTCCCTGAGGTCTGGCCACTGACTTTTCTGGTCCTGGCTCCACAGGTTGGACCCCAGGATTGAGAGTGACAGGGTGGAGAGGGGGGAGGGATTCTGAGCTGGCTGCAGTCCTGTCTCCCTGCCACCTTCCCCTGGGCCAGCTCAGGGATCTTTTCCCCACCCCATTCTGTCTGTCCCTTTTCTCCTTGGGTTAGTGTGTGACTGATCATCTCTGGCTTGGAAAAGGGTCAGAACCCTGGGCTCAGAGAACATGTGTCTGGGGTGCCCCGCCAGACCCTGACCTCCCTAGGAGATAACCCATATATGCACACATACCACAAACCACAGATGGTCCTATTCACATGCACCCATACACACACGCTCACGCTGCACCCCCTACATAGCCCCATACATACATGCACACCACAGACCACACATGTCCCTGAGTGTGTACATACCTTTCCACATACCATACCTCATACATAGCCCCCATGCATGCACACATGCACATACATACCACAGACTACACATGTCCTTGTGTATGCACACACCCATGCATATACCATACCTCATACACAGCCCCTCATGTGTGCACACATACACAAATGTACCACAAACCACACATGTTCCCATAACATGCACATCCATGCATGTACACACCACGGTGTATGCACAGCCTCACACAGATGCTCATGCAGTCTGTACATAGCATTGTACACATATGTAAATACCACAAACCACACATGTCCTCATACATGTGTACCGCCATGCATACACATACCACAAAGCTGACACGTCTGTATGCACACACACACAAATACAATACATTCTATTCATGGCCCAAACACACCACAAACAGACCACAAACCATCCATAGCCCATACACATCCCTCCCCATGCCTTCTCCATACACACACATGCACACACATACCTCATACATGTCCCCCGACACTTCTCCAGCCCACATGAGTCACATACACGAGACACAATGACCACTTAATAAAACTCGTGCATAGGCCGCATACATGGATGACACACCTCCACCATGCACACACCTGCTCCACATCACACACTGCTTCCCTGATGCCCTCCCCAGTACAGACTTCCCCAACAGGCTCCCCCAGGGCACGCTCTGCACGCGCACACACTGCTCGGCCCCCTCCGCCACAGAGCACTGGGAGCTCCTCACGCCCACTGCTGCCTGAGCAGGAGCCAGCAGAGGAGGGTGGAGGATTCCAGCACAGGAGCAGGCTGGGGCAGGGACCCACACAGTGCTCAGTTCTCCCCAGCTTGACGGAAGCACTGGATAGAACAAAAAAGGGCCTGCACCCCAAAAAGCCCCTTCCCCTCACGCTCCCTGCAGCCTGGCCAGTCCAGCACACTGTGAGTATGCTGAGTCCAAGGAAGTCCAGATGAGTCTAATTCAGTTTCCAAACCTGACTCAACTGACAATTTATTTAGGACAATTGGCCATCCCTGTCTGCTCTGCATCACTGACTCCGCATGGATTAACTCAAACGCTGCACACCCCCACTGGGCAGATTTAATTAGGTGGAAAAATTGACCTGAAGCCTCTGGGGGCCTGAGGCCTGGACATCAGCCAGGGCTCCCCTGATTAGCCATCATATGCCCCCATGGCCTGCTACCTTGCTCTGCCTAATAATCCTCAGGAGGGACCAAGTCCAACCCTCATTTAACCACGATGAAACTGAGGCCCTGAGAAGGGAAGTGACTTGCCAAGGTCACACAGCAGGTGAGCTGCCAGTCCAGAAGGGTGGTCCCTGCACCATTACTACCAGCACCTTGTTCCTGAAGTGCCAAACTGCAAGAACGCGGATCCCCATGGCGAACCCCTGAACAGCTCTGAAAGGCAAGCACAATTTTCTAAAGATGACTGTGGCATAAATAATTCATAAATGAAAGTCACAGCACATATTGGTCATTTTAATAGATAGTAAATTGCCTTTCTGATTTATGGTTTCACGGGAGGGGTTATGATAAAAATAACTTGGTGATTTATAAAACATCTTCTTAAGTCAACAGATCGTTAGTAGGTTTGTCTGACTTTACAGCCAACAGCCTCACCACCCTGGTTACCATAGAAATGGGATGCCTCGTTCTGTTGCCATGGCTACCCCTTTCTAGAACACAATTGGTGGGTCTCTCACGGTTAGTGATTAGGTTCTAGAAAAAAAAAAAAAAAAAGCCAGAAACTACCAGCTTGGGTTTATGCCGCATTGTCAGGCGATCTCGCCTGTGTTGTGTTGAAATTTTGCAGGGCAGCCACTGAGCTGGCCAGCTGGGATGACAGTCGCCCCTGGGCTGCCAGCAAAGTCCTCTCTGTGCCTCCAGTCAGACTAACAGACCAGGGACTGGCCTGGAAGGAGGGACTGGTTCTGGGTGTGGTGGGGCTCAGATGCTGCAGGGGTGGGTGGATAAAGAAGATGAGGCCTGGCGGGTGACAAGAGTCAGGAAGCCCACGGATGATGAGCAGGGCCTGGGGACTGGAAATCGGAAGCCAGCATCGCCTGAGCAGGCAGAGGCAAAGTGGGTGGGAACTGCCCACGCTGTGGGAGAGAGGTGACAGTCACCTCCCAGTGGGGGCAGGATGGGCAGAGGCAGGAGGGGTGGTGTCTGGGGTCCGTGTGTGTTCCTGGCGGGTTTGCTGCATGAGACTGCCGCTACATCATCCGTGTGCTTGGAGCATGTGTGCGCATGCACGTGTGTGCCTTTCGGCACAGCACCTGCATGTCTCTAGTTGATGTGCAGTGATTTGTCTCAGTAAGCTCTACGTGAGCTCCTTGTGTTCTCTGTGTGTGGCCCAGACACTGCATTGTAGTTTGTGTGTCCATGTGTCTGGTGTCTGTGCTCAGGTGACGAGTGGGGTATGTATTCTGGGTTGTTGAGTGTGTGGTTCGTTAGTTCCATGTCTCTGGGTGAGACGGACAGCTCTTGTGAGGTGCAGCCCCTGACCCTTGTCCTGGGAACGACAAGCCCTGGGTTGCTGCAGAGGCTGCTCCAGGGTTTCCCTCCCTGCCAGGGGTCAGTGGATCATAGGAACGCTTCATGCCTATGCCTGTGGCCTTCTCCCTCCCTGTGACTGAGCTCCAGGTCTTCTCTCCCAGAGGCCAGCAAGGAGCAGTCCAGGTGGGGATACAAGCTTGGATGCTTGGACAGCGTCCAAAACTGCTGTTGTCATGATTCCCACCTGGGGCTGCTCCTCCCCAGGTGCTAGCCAGCCTTGGGCAATGAAGCCTAGGAAGGATTCAGATGGATGTGGCTGGGCTCCCACCTGTGGATCCAGGTGCCCCTGGCCTTTCTGTCACAGGGAGTGGCATAATGGGCTGTGGTTGCCAAGCTCCAAGATGGAACCACCCAGACAAAACCAGGGGCCAGCTATGAAGTGGGTGGGTGGGGCTGTGTTGAAGAGCTTTGGAGGCTTGGTGGTAAAAAAAAAAAAAAAAAAAAAGCACAGGTTCTTGAGCTCCCTATACTTGGATCACTGTCCCAGCTTCACTAGCTAAAAACCTTGGCTTAGTCCCCGAACCTCTCAGCACCTGGCTTTCCTTCTTGATAGAGTGGGATATGATCACCTGTTCCACCAGGTTGGTGCAAGAATTAAAGGCACATAGTAGGTCCTCAAACTCTGGTAGCTCTTCCCTCTCTCTCTCCTGTGCTTATGCTCAGCTAGCCCTGGGGATGAGCAGTGGGTACCAGCCCTTGGCTACTCTTGCTTGGCTATGTCCCTGGCTGCCCTTCTAGTCTCTGGGTTAAGGGAGTGTCAGGGTCTGGGCAAGCAGGGAAGCTCCCTCTACAGCCCTCCAAGGGTCCACTTGATGTCACCAGGCTCTGTCTGTAACAGGATGGTCAGGCCCTGCGGCAGCAGAAGCCCAAAAGGCAGGTGCCCAGGGAGCCCAGCCTCCAACCCTCCAACTCTTTCTGGAGAAGAAGTCTTAGTGTCTGGCTCCAGACCCAGCTTCTGCTGTCTGCCCCCACCCCACTCCAATGGACAATGATGTCCATTGGTCTCTGATAACCAAGGACTTTCTACACTAATCTTTTACAGCTGACCTCTTTCTGGGCCTCAGTTTCCCCACCAGGATCTGTACCATCAGGATGCAAATCAGATGAGAGCTCTGAGGGCCTGCAAGGGCACATCAGAGTTAGAAAGCTCTCGGGATATCAGAGCCCATCTGGGCTACTCCCATGAGCCTTCCCAAGCACTAAAGAGCCTGAGCGCTCTGGAGATGGATTCTCTGCCTCCCCAGGGTAGATGTAGAGACCCCGAGGGAGTCCCTTCAATTGCTTCCTCCTAAGGACCACAGTGCCAATGGGAGCCCCACCCCAAGGGAAGGGATATTAATGGGGCATTGAAGGATGAATAGGATTTTCCCAGATGGAGATTGGTGGAAGCACCATCCTGTGGAAGGAACAGCAGACTCAAAGCCCTGGAGGTGGAGGAGACATTCTGGTCAGAAATGACAGAGAGCTGCATGTGCTGGGAGTGTTGGGTGTGTGTAGAGAGAGGACCCTGAAAGGTCAAGTGAGGCCAGGGCATGGAGATCCTCATGTCGGAGGCCTTTCTCTGTGGGCAGCATGGGCAGAGCTGGGATTCCCATGAACAGCTCCCTCTGGGAACACTTTGGCTGAAATTGAAGCCTATAACCTCCTGTGATGACAGCGACCCCGTTGAGAGAAGATACAGAGGAGGATGGATGTGGGAGGGCTTGGGAATGGCATGATCTGACTTATGGGGCAGCAAGGAGAGGAGGCACCTCCTGCCTCGGCCCTTAGTCAGGATCAGGAGCCCAGGGTCGGGGTGGGTGGGGGGCGTGCCTCTGAACTTCCCTCAGACCCTCACAGGGTGTTCATTCCTCTCCTCTCTTGGGAAGGCTAGGGCTGACCATGACTGGGGTGTATGACCTGTCCTTAGGGAGTCTGTGAATGCCAAGCTCCAAGATGGGGCCCCCAAAGGGAATCAGGGGCCAGATATCCAGCAGATTGTGTGTGTATATGTGTGTGTGTGTGTGTGTGTGTGTGTGTGTGTGTGTCTGTGTGTGTTACTGGGAATTGAACCCAAGGCCTTGTGCATGCTAGGCTAGTGCTCTATCAGTGAGCTACATCCCCAGCCTAGGGATGTGCTTTCAAGTTCCAAGAGCTTTGGGCACACTGGTGCTGGGAAGAGCTCTGGAGCGAGGTGAGCTGAAGTCAGAGGTGGCGGCCTCTTGCAGTTGCTTCCACTTTGCTTTCCCGGTCTTCCTCTGTGGCCCCCGAGGTCTGCACTATCTGGACTCTGAAAGAAGAGCTTTCTGGAGTTGGAGGACCTAGCTTTAAGTCTCTCCTCTGCCCCTCTCAAGGATGCACAAGTCACTCTCACCTTTTCCTAGCCCCACCTGCTTGGTCAGGCTGAAGGGCTCATCTTTTCAGTCCCCTGTGTTGTCCTTGTCTCTACAGGTGTCCTTCACCCTTATATAGGCAGGGAGTTCCTGGAGGGCTGGGCAGAGGCCTGTTTAGCTCTGTGCTGGGCATAACCTGGTACCTGGCTGGGAGTGGAAGGAAGAAAGGATGGGTAAATGAATTGATGGATGGGTGAGTGGAAGGAAGAGAGGGAGGAAAGAAGGGATAGTGAAAAGAAAAGGAGGGAAGGGAAGAAGAATGATGGGTGGAGGAAAGAGAAAAGGAAGAGAGGAAGGAACAAATAGAGGAAGAAGGGAGGATTGTGAATGGGTGTATAGATAGAACAGAAGGAAGGAAGGATAAGTGGATGGATGATTGTATAAACAGAAATAAGGAGGGATAGGTGGGTGAAAGGGAGGGAGAGAGCTAAGAAAGAAGGAGGAGGATGGATGAGTGAAAGGGAAGAATAGGTTGATGCTTATAGATTACACTTGATAGAAACCCAGAGAAAAGTTTTTGAAAATTGCACAAGGCTCTAAAACCAACAGGTTATTAATATACATTAATGAGTAGCTTGGACAAGTCTCTTCCTGCTTCCTGGCCTCAGGCTTCCCCTCTGTACTCGGGCCATATAATCTCTCAAGACTGCTCTCTCTCACACTCTGCCATTCTGAAGTGCAGACTTTGTCCCTTCCCCTTCCTGCTCCCTTTCCCTGGTGCAGAATGTGGTTCGGAAGGTCCACAGAGCTCTTGCTTCCCAGATCCCTGCCAGGTTGGGTGCCAGACCCCCTTGGTCATGGTCAACCCAGACAGGGCTGTTCTGGGACTCCCAAGGGGCAGGAGCATCAACACAAATTAAAATAGTTGCTGGAGCTGCCTGCTGCCTCCTGCTGAGGATGCAGGTGGGGCCTTGGCACTCCTTGATGTGAACAGACTGGAGCTGAAAGGAAGAAAGATGGCACGGCCTCCGAAGGGCCTGATTCCACTACAGCTGCTCCCTCCCATTTCCTTGCAAACACTTCAGCTCCAGCAAGGTAGGTCAAGGTAGCTGAATTCTTTTATGAGTCAAAGTAGCTAATTTTTTTTTTCGGTGCTGGGGATTGAACTCAGGGGCATTCTACCTCCGAGCTATACCCCCAGCCCTACTTTTTTATTCTTTATTTTGAAACAGGGTCTCACTAAGTTGCGGAGGGCCTCACTAGGTAGCTGAGGCTGGCCAAGAACCCGGATCCTCCTGTCTCAGCCTCCCAAATGCTGGAATTATAAGCGTGCACCACCACACCCAGCTCCAAAGTAGCTAAATTCTTTAATAACTCCCCTCCAAATTGTAGTAGCTTGACACAATAGAAGTTTATTTCTCACTCAGGTAACAGTGGGTGAAGGTATTTAGTGGATGCCTTTTATTTTCAGGGACCCAGGCTCCTTTCCTCTGCTGGCTCTGTCGGCCACCAGGGCTTTAGTGTCTAGTTGACAGTGGGGGAAATCAAGCATGGAGGATGAAGGAGGAGGGTTTTACCGGCCTGGCCACACTGCCTCCCGGCTTACACTCTCTGCAGGGAAATGTGGCATGGCTTCCAGGTCCTGCTGGAAGGGGCCCTGTGCAGGCATCTCCCCCTGGTCTGGCCCTCTGCCTGGACCCAATGCAAGATACCCCAGGTTTCTCCACTCTGGGTGGGAGGGCCTCCCCTCTGACACTGTGTGTTTCTTGCCCACAGTATGTGGCCTTTGCCTCCCTCTTCTTCATCCTGGTCTCCATCACCACCTTCTGCCTGGAGACCCACGAGCGCTTCAACCCCATTGTGAACAAGACGGAGATTGAGAACGTTCAGAATGGCACCCAGGTGCGCTACTACCGGGAAGCAGAGACCGAGGCCTTCCTCACCTACATCGAGGGCGTCTGCGTGGTCTGGTTCACCTTTGAGTTCCTCATGCGTGTGGTCTTTTGCCCCAACAAGGTAGAGTTCATCAAGAACTCCCTCAACATCATTGACTTTGTGGCCATCCTGCCCTTCTACCTGGAGGTGGGGCTGAGCGGCCTGTCCTCCAAGGCTGCCAAGGATGTCCTGGGCTTCCTGCGCGTCGTCCGCTTTGTGCGCATCCTGCGCATCTTCAAGCTGACCCGCCATTTTGTGGGCCTGCGGGTCCTGGGCCACACGCTCCGCGCCAGCACCAACGAGTTCCTGCTGCTCATCATTTTCCTGGCCCTGGGCGTGCTCATCTTCGCCACCATGATCTACTATGCTGAGAGGATAGGGGCCCAGCCCAACGACCCCAGTGCCAGCGAACACACACACTTTAAGAACATCCCCATTGGCTTCTGGTGGGCCGTAGTCACCATGACGACGCTGGGATATGGAGACATGTACCCGCAGACGTGGTCCGGCATGCTGGTGGGAGCGCTGTGTGCTCTGGCGGGCGTGCTGACCATCGCCATGCCTGTGCCAGTCATCGTAAACAATTTTGGGATGTACTACTCCTTAGCCATGGCTAAGCAGAAACTACCAAAGAAAAAAAAGAAGCATATTCCACGGCCACCACAGCTGGGATCTCCTAATTATTGTAAATCTGTCGTAAACTCTCCACACCACAGTACTCAGAGTGACACATGTCCGCTGGCCCAGGAAGAAATTTTAGAAATTAACAGAGCAGGTAGGAAACCTCTTAGAGGCATGTCGATCTGACCTTTCACCTCCGCCCCCTGTAGTGATGATTCCCAATTCAGTCAGACTGCTTCCTTAGTTCCGCGGGCGACCCCGGACCCTGCACTCATTCTCGAGGTGTGGAGCCTGGGGGCCCAGGGAGATGCTGGGCGGCCAATTCAGAAGGCAAGAGCCTGCTAGAGGAACCTCACTGGTGGCCCTGGGTAAGGAGGTTGATGCCGTTGGTCTCGCAATGTTCCGAAGAGACCACACGGCCCGTGAAGTTGCTGAGGACTCTCTTAGCAGGAGCCCAGGGGGCTGCTGCTCAGGTGGGCAGGAGTCAGGCATGAGTCTCTGACTCAGGCTACTGACCCAGTGTTGGGGCAGGGCGGGGGTGGGTACAATTCACAGATGCCAGACAGCTTTTGATTTGGTCCTTAACACAGCTCCCTTCAGGCTGTGTAGCCAGCAAAAAAGGTGCATGGGATCCGGGCAGGAGGTCCCTGCAAAGGCAGTAGCAAGGATTCTCAGCCCCAACAGAGTTGTCTCCATAGCTGAGTAGAATTCCTGCTCTGATTTCAGCTGTCTAGCTCCAGGTCCTTCCTAGGAGACGCCCCCAGCCCTCTGTGACAAGCTTACTTACCCCACAGCATGCCGAACCAACTCATCTTCTACCACCACTCTAGAGTTTAGCATTTATCTTTAGGAACCTGTTGGAGTGACTCTGGCTTTCACGTTGTCTGTTTGGGTTGATGGTCCAGTGGGAGTTTCTGATGACCTTCTGATGGAAGCGGCTGGTGAGCAAAGGACTAGAGGGGGCCACCACCCTGGGCAGCTTAGATGAAAGCACTACAGACCAGCAACAATCTCCCACCAAGGGTTGTCCCCATGTCCGGCAGTAGGGACAGCAGCAGCAATACAAGACATCCCAACCAGTGTACAACCACTTTCCCACGAATTCACTAGGGGCTGGGGGGGAGGGGGGCCATGAAACAATACTAGTCACCATGGGATATATTCTAATATTCCATGGCTAGTGGTTCATTATGGGACTATCTCAGTTTTATGAGAACCTGCACATAGCACATAAAGTTGATCATGGGGCTCTGGTCCGAAGTAAAGCCCATAGTCTACCTCTACCCATGGAATACCATCGACTTATTCTGTGGACACAGGGATCTCAAAGGATCGGATAACCCAGAGAAGAGTGACAACACTGAGCGAAGGAGTACCCGGTGAGCATGAGGTTGTCTTGAGCAGTTAGTCTGTGAAGTACGTCCCGGAACGCAGGTCTGGCAGGCGCTACAGACTAGCTCAGACCCTGTGAGGACATTTCCCCTTGGTTGGGTGGCCTCCCCCAGTGGATGATTGGTTTTCATCCACCACTGACATGTTCTCTGACCCATCCTGACCCTATCTCAGCTTCATCCCACAAAGATGCCAACCAGAGGGCCAAGGCCCACTTCTCTGCCCACAGGAGCTTTCCAGTCCCTGGCCCTGCCCTGTATCCTCCCTTCCCTGGGTTTCCTGAAGGCACCTGAGAGAAACATGGCCAGTGTCCTGGGCTGGGTCAGTGAGTGAACAGGGGTCTCAGAGTCACCACTCCATCTATGGGAAGCCCCTGCCTCACCCCTCTGCTGGCCCAGTGCCCCACTTCACTGTGGGCCCTACAGGAAGTACTCAGCCTGAGTAACAACACCATAGCATGACTTGGCCCTTCCACGGCAACCTCCTGACACCCCATCTTTCAGGAGCCCCATGCCAGCCCATCAAGGATCCCGGTTCACTCCAGGCAGGCACCACACCAACTCCTCTGTGTGTGCAGACTGTGATAATGGGATCTATGTGCTGAGGGTGTGTGCACATGTGCACATGCACTCGCACACACACACACACACACACACACACACACACACACACACAGCCCCCTGGTCCAGGGACGCCAACCCTCTCCCCATGCTGTGGGATTCCCCTGGGTCCTGCAGCTCCTCCTCCACTTTTCCCTGGCTCCAGGTGTCAGGGTCCCAGAGAGCTCTGGCTTGGATAGTCTTATGGCTGAGGAGGTGTTTGGGGCCACCCAAGCTTGCTCACTGGAACCTGGATGCCTGGACCTCCCCCCTCCCACCCCCAGCTCCATTTCCATCTCCTCCCCCAGCCCTCACTTCTCCTGGTGGTGCTAGTGCTGGCCTGATGTTCAGACTGCCTCCCTTGGCTCTGAGACCCTGGTCCACTCTGTGCCTCATTCCTCACCAGAACTCTCCTCCCTCCAAAACCTGGTGTGTGAGACAGGGATGATCCACCACCAAGAAGATGTGGCTCTGAGGGGGCATCCTCCCTCATCTCACATCCCAGCCTTCCTTCCCATTTGCCTTCGTGTCTGCCTGGAGCTATGTGCCTAGATGGGTGTGGGTTGGGGGGTTGTGAGAGAGTGAGGGAGAGGCCAGAGGCAAGGAAGGTAACATGGTGGTAGATAGAGAATAGACCCTACAGGAACTGCAGGGGGTGAGATGCACCTGCAGGCCTTTTCCCAAGGGTAGCCAAGCAGCTTCACAAAACCTAGGGTTCCCCGATTCTATTTCTAAAACCTGGGTTAGAGGCCACGTGCAGCTTGCTGGGCCTTGAATGGAAGCAAGGCCTCCCACCTGGCCCAGCAGCACCTTCCCCTCACCTCCACCTCCTGGTTATTCCTGAAACCTCAGTCTGTGTGTCTGTCCCAGAGATGATCTGACCTCTCTGGGCCCCAGCTGGCATGGCCTTGGTGTTTCGGGTCTTGTCCTTGTCAAGGGTCCTGTTCTCATTTGGCTGTAGGACCTCACAGGGGGAAGTCAGACTTCTTAGGGCCAATGGCCCAGGAGAAGCTGCCCCTCTCCCTGAAGGGGACAATGAAGGCCCAGGCCTCCTGCTCTGGGCAGCCCAGAGCACTCTCTGTCCCACCATGTCATTCACGTATGTCTTGTCCATCTCTGCTCCTGTGATATGGGCTGGTCCTTTGTGGTGCCGCATCCAGTGCTGCAGATTCTTACTGTAGGTGTTCAGGGGGTGGCAAGGAAGGGGGGATGGTGACTGGGCTCTCTTCCCACCCACGGGCATGCAGGATAGTAGTGAGGTTCCAGAGCAGCCCCTGCCAGGGTCCCCTGGGAGCCACCACTGTGGCCTGGGTCATCTTTGGTGGAAATGTTTCTCCCTTGAGCAGCAGAGTCCCAAGTCCCCTATTCCTGGCCGCTCTACCTGTCCCCTGCTGGGCTGCAGCGGCTGCCCAGGGAGTGGTGCTAGTCCTGGGGCAGGGAGGGTGACAGGATTGGGGCAGAGTTGACCGAGCAGGATGTGGGCTGAAGTTTGCATGGACCCGGCTAAAGGTTGGCAGCTGGGACGTGGAGTAGGGTCTTTGTTGCCTTCAGGTGGGCTAAGGGGGAATCAGTGGAGAAATGATCAGACTGAAGGCCAGGCATGGGTGTTCTTTTCCGTGTTGTTCATATTCTGTCTTTCTCTCTCTCCACTAATCATGTCTCTCTTTCTCTCTCTTCGTTTTGTTACATGACTTGTGCTGGTTCTCGTGATTGTCTCTCTCACAGACTGTCCCCATTTAGCCTGGGACGTTTTTCCTTGAGTCCCCAACTGGGCAGACCCCTCGGGGATATACCCAAGGAAATGCCTAGCACCCCCCACCCACCCCAGTCCTGTGTGCGCCCCCTGGCGCCCGAGGCTGGTGTAAACAGTAAGTACGTCGGTGCGGGCAGCAAAGCCAGTCCGCTGGCTGAGGGCCCGGCCACACAGGTTCTCCTTGCTCCAAAGTTTAAAAAAAATGACCCTCTCGCGGACACTCATCTCAGTCCATTTCAAAGCCTGGAAACCATCTCTGAGACGCTGCCCATGTTGTCATTTCATCATCGCAGGTCTGTGGATCCAGTAGGGTTCTGGGGGCCCTGGGCCAGAGGAGGCAGGGTCCCCAGCTCTCTGGAAAGTAGTGGGACCTGAGACTCCTAGCTGCCATCTCATCCGAAAGACAGGCAGGGGCCCGCGGGTGGGGAGTCTTGGGTGAGTATTAAGGCAATTGGCCCCTCCTTGGTTTCTCTCTTCCACACATCCTGCTGGAGTTGGGGAGGGAGAATGCCCCAGTTTCTGAGAGTATCCAAAACTTCAGATAAACCAGTAGCCAATCAAAGGCCTCACTGAGAGAAGAAGTAAACTCCAGCAGTGTCCTGGGAATCCCTCCACCCCAGGATCTCTGGTGGCTGCTCCTTGCCCCCACCCCTCCAGGGAAAACCTGCCCCAACTGGAGCCCTTTAGAGCTGTGAGACTTGGGAGCCTCAGGGGCACAGAGGCATGTGGCAGAGCTAGTTGGTGGGGGCTCTGCACTCAGAGCCAGAGGAGGGGTCTCAGGCTGCACCATCTCTGTGGAGGCAGAGGCAGAGAGGGACGGGCCCCTTCGACCCCTCCCCTGGACAAGAACTGCAGGCTGTGGACACCTCCACTGACAGATGACAGAGACAGAACAAGCGCTCACCCCCCTCTGGAGGGAGCCACTGCCTGGGAGGGCACACTGATTTTCTTACAGAGGAAAACCACGCAGGGCACTATGGGCTCCAATTTCCACACTCCGTTCATATGGCTTCCTCTGCCCAGCCAGAGACCCTTGGGAGGAAGACAAGGGCTGGAGTGTAAGGCCCTCCCACATGTCTGGGAGCATGTGTGCCTGCAGACAGCCCCCACGTGTCAGGCAGCCCCCAGCCCCAAGCACATGGTGTCAGAGTTTCCTTGGTAACTGGCCTTTCTGGTTCAGAGTAAATCTGGGAGTGAAGCCCCTGGGATTTGTCAAGAAACGCACTGTACGTGAAATGCTTTGCCATCTTGTACGAGAGACTTTTTTTTTTTTTTTAAGTTCCAAAATTATGATGGGATTTTTTGGATTTGCTTTACGAATAAACCTGATTGGTCCATTTCTGTTTTGACTGACTGCCTCTTTGTAGTGACATGATGTGTACACGGGTGGTGATCCCACCCACGTGCACGCCGAGTGTGTGCACGCGGGGAAGGATCCCTCCTGCGTGTAGTTACATGACGTGAACAGGATCACGGGAGAGTGTCAAGTCGGGCAGAGATTGTCTCCAGCTTTCCCCGCCTTTAATCTTTTGGAGAGCTTCCCCTAACATAGTTGCCCATGTGGGTTTCTTCTTCCACAAAAGGCCTTGTTCTTGAGGCTCCCACCGTAGATGCAGCGTTTAAGTTGGCTCCACCCTGACCAGGAAGGTTCTGCTTTGAGAACAGAGAGGATGGGTAGGCTCAGACCCTAAGAGTGGTGGGGCGGGGGCAAAGGCCAGTCAGAGCCACCTCTGCCAGCCCAAGGCCACCATGGCTGTGCTCCTGGAATTGGGAGATGCAGGGCTCCTTGCTCTGGCCACACTTTGCCCCCCACCAAATGTGCCCCCAGACCTCTAGGGTTCCTTCTCAGGCTACCACAGAGACCAAGATTCGAATTTTCCCCGCCCAAGCCCATCAGCTGCTGTCGTCTTCTACACCTCCATCTGCTCTGCTTTGCCGGGGACACTGACAGAGGAGACAGAAACGGGAGCTGCTCCCAAGTGCATGTCCCCGCCGTCACAGCCTCATGCGTACATCCCTGTTCTGCCTGTGCGAGCTGACCAGGCCTGCTGGGGCCATGCGGGGAAAGACACTGGCTTGGTGTGTGTGGGAAGCCGAGTGGACTGAGTGATTGGTGTGGGTCTGCCTGGGGACGGAGCACATGGAGTGGTTGGACTGGATCTATGTGAGGGACAGAGTAAAAAAGTGTGAGCAGACTTAGTCTGTACAGAGGATGGGGAATCAGTGACCAGACTGGGTTCTTGTGGGGACAGAGTAGAAAGTGTGGCCAGGCCTAGTCTATACAGGGAACAGGCTTACCGAGTGACCAGACTGGGCTCCTATGGAGAAAGAGCAGGTGTGAACAGTCCCAGTCTGTACAGGAGATGTGGCATCAGAATGACCAGACTGGGTCCATACGGAGTGTGTGTATGTTGGGGTGGGGGGCAGGCTGAGTGCGCAGATAGAGTGTGTGTGGGGATGAAAGCAAGAACCAAGTAATCAGAAGGGCCAAACAGGTGGAGCAGAGCTGCCCAGCTGGGGTCTGGATGGGGCTAGGAGGCCTGAGCGACTGGCTGGATATTGATGGGAGGCAGCCAGGCTCTGGTCAGCAGCAGAGGGGTCTGACTGGCCACCTCTCTGCACTGGAGAATTTCTGGGTGTCTGTCTGTCTTCTCCCCAAGCTCTGTGTCTGGCCCTCTCCCCATGACTGCATCCACACCATCCTGTCTCATCGGCCCTGCCTCGGGCCCTGGGCCTGGCCCCCAGCACTGCATGCTGGGCCCATCACCAACTCATCTTTTTGCAAACTTTGAGCAAACCCAGGAGCCCCCCTTCCCTGAACCGTGGGCAGCCTGCAGGCAGCCCAGGCCTTGTACCCTCCTCCATGGCCCGCACGCTTTTCTGTCCTTAGGGATGGGCTGCCCTTTGTCAATTGCCCCACCTCTGGCCTGTCCCCCCCCTCACTAAACAGTTTTCAGTGTCTCAATAGCTTCTGCTTATATGTTTGAAGATTCCAAACTGAATGGGGAGGTGGCGAAGGCCGCGCTGGCGAACGAAGACTGCCCCCACATAGACCAGGCCCTCACTCCCGATGAGGGCCTGCCCTTTACGCGCTCAGGCACCCGCGAGAGATACGGACCCTGCTTCCTCTTATCAACCGGGGAGTACGCGTGCCCACCTGGTGGAGGAATGAGAAAGGGTATGTAGAGGAAGCTGGAGCACTGTGCATCGGCCGGGCCCGCCTCGCGCTCCTGCAGAGGGTGGGCAGGGCGGCGGGCAAGGGGCGCTGAGGGGCAGGCAGGCACAGTAACGGGGGGCAAGGATGGAGGGAATCCTCCTGAAGGTCTGAGTCCCTTTCTCCCAGGTGAGATGTCAGGCTAGCAGAGAGAACCTGAGGCCCAGGCAGCTGTGGGTTGGTATTGAGCTAAGTGATAGAAAGGGGCTTGGCACAGCCCCACTGACTGTGGGAAATGAGCTCAAGGTAGGCTCCTCCTATATCCAGGGATACAGGAGGAGCCTCAACTTCTCTAGGCTGCTTTGGGCCGGGGCAGGTCAGGTCCAGAAAGTAAAATGATCTCTCCTCTCCCTTGGCTGAGGAAGGCAGTGAGGTGGGCCTGGCTTGGCCAGGTGCCTTTAAGCTTAACTACCTGAGAACCATGTTATGGAAGAGGCATCCTTTAAAGAGAATCCACAGGTCAGTAGAGGGGAGGGGGTGGGCACAATGAGAGAGGTGGCTTCGGGCCTTGGGAATAATGCCATTTTCCCTGCAGAGGTAAGGTGTGTGCCAGTTAGAATGTGGCTAGTGGCAGATAGAGAACTTGCTTGGAGAAGGTGGGTGAGCAGGACTGTACACAGCTCCTTCCATCACCAGTGCCCACTGGCCACTGCCCCAGTGTGGTCAGCGCCCACTTGTGGTTGGTGAAGGCTGAGGCCAGTGCTGGCCTTTGCTCAGGTTTCCTTGCAGTCAGAACTCAGGCTGACCCTGCTAGAAGCTTGTACAAGAGCTTGGGCATGGGCTGGGGAGAGGCTGGGGCAGGGTCCAGAGCACCCTCGCAAGGCTCTGGGGCACAGCAGGCCCAGAAGGCAGGGCAAGCCTTTCTCGGTGCAGCAGGCTGGCTGGTAGCTCGTGCATGTCTTGGAGTGCCTCACACGCTCACAGGATGCATGCGGATGGGGGGAGCAGGATGGGTCAGACAAGGAGTTGGGTTTTTTTAGAGCAACAGTTGGTGTAGCCTGTGGCCATTGTCAACTGCTCCAGTATTTGAAGTGGTTAAACCAGACTCAAGGAGAAAACAGACATCAAGATCAAAGGCAGAGCAGAAGAGGAGAGACAGCCTCCACTAAGATGAGGGAAAGTCTTCCTGGTCACTAGTACTTAGCTGTGCCCACAGATCTAGGCTGGTCCCTGCTTCTCTGCCCTGCCTGGAGGTCCCCTGGACCTCAGTGCGGCGTACCACTCCCTGCATGGTGCTGCATGGCAGAGGCTGCCATCTGTGGGGAGTGCCCCATCCTTGGCACTGTCCACGGATGGGCCTGCTGCTTGCCTTTGCAACTGGCATTTTCCTAGGTGGAGTCTCTAGAATGCTCAGGAGCCAGGCCACCCTGGGGAGTGAGGGAGAAACAGGGAGACTGTTCCCAGTGGCCGTGCCCTGCCCAGTAAGGTCTCAGGGGCTGCTTGTCTTCTTCATCTTGAATGTTGGATTAGTCAGTGTGGCCTAAAAGAGCAAATAGGAGAGTCTCTACTCTGCTTCCAGAAGCCCAGGTAATGTGGGCCAGAAGTGGCCCCATCTCCCTGTAGCAGCTAGGGAGCCCAGCAGCAACCACTGTCCAGAGGTGATACCCATTCCTCAATCCCACATGGGCTTAGGTGCCAGAGTCTGTGGGAGGTGCCGAGGGTGAAGGACCCCAGGTCTGTGCACCCAGGCCCTGCTCTCCTGGAGTCCTGACAGCCACTAAGGACTTGCTTTTCTCAGGCTGATTCTGAGCCATAAGCACTGCAGATGTTTTGAGTCCTGGCATTTGGACTCAGTAGGAGAATTAGGGACTCCACCCATTCCCCCAGGAGGGAGAGAAAGAGGCTGCTGGGCTGGCTCGCTGCATGGGAAACCAGCCAGCTGAAGAACCTGCCTGCCTCTGCATGCGGCTGTTCTGTCTTTCCTCCTCCTTCCTTAAAAACTAAGTACCAAGCGGGATGGGAAAGCCAAGAAGAGAAGCTCAAGTGTTAATTGTATTCTTTACATACAGATCTTTGCAAAGAAAGCCCTGTCATTGCTAAGTATATGCCGACAGAGGCTGTGAGAGTGACTTGACCAGGCGGCTTGGCCGAGGACACTGGTGGCTATTAAGCATCTGGGTGGACCTGCAGCCCCTCCTCACCCTCGGACAGAGTAAATTCACGCCATGCAGGTTTGCCGGACGAGTCCGAGTGGCCCAGGCATTGTACTAGGACGGACGTAGCTTTTCCTACGGCCAAATGGTAACTGACCGTAGAGGATTTCTTTTCCTTCTTTTCATTTTTTAAAATTTTATTTTATTTGGGGAGGGGGGATGGAGGGATTCCTTAGCATGACTTGCATGAAGTTAAACAGAAAACCCAGTGAAACCAAACCCACCGACCCCCTGCAACTGTACGAGTACCCTAAACAACAACAATAACGAAGAGAAAAAGCAAAAGTCCTATATTTTCTTTCAGAGCTCTTTACTTTTACACACATTGTTGGAGCCAAACTGTAACAGCGTTCGGTAGAGACCTGTACATTTCTGGGAGTGGGGAACCCTGGGAGGAAGGAGGGGATGGGGAATGGATTGCTTCTCTTTTTGTACACACAATCGAGAGTAAAGGTTCCAAAAAGGGCAGTCCGTCAAGTCATCGGTCATATTGACCTCACCTTCATAGTTCATCTCTCACGTGGAAACCAAGAACTTTGCTCCAAAATAGAATTGTGGAAACTCGCACTGCTGCCTTCTTCCCTCTGTTTGGCATGCCTGCAATCCTAAGACCCCTGACAGCGGCTAGCCTAGGTTGATTCTCTCATCTTATCGGTGTGTAGATCCAGTGTGACCAACTTCCATAATAAACTGTTCATAGTAAATAATTAGCACCGTATGGATTTTCCAAGTGTTACTTAAAAACCAGGATGTAGAACACCCAGAGTTCAGGACCACAGGAGGGGCATCCTCCTCCACCTTTAACAAGGCACAACCTGGCATTGTATGCAACTTAGTTCTTCAGAGTAAAAAAAAAACAAAAAAAACAAAAAGAGAAAAAAAAAAACTGCATGCCCAATGTTATGCAAAGCGATTTGAGCATGAAATAAATTTTGTATCATGGTTTCTGTATAGTCTAAAGCAGATTTGTTTTCCTGAAGCAATCGGAGGTTTGCAGAGACACGCTTCTGCATCTTGAATAAATATAGTATTTTCCCAACAGAAACAGAGGACAGTAGCTTGGCTTTGGTCTGATTCTAAAATTAGTGGTGGTGGTGGGGCGGGGGGAGGATGATATTTTTGAAAAACACATGCTTGAGTTGAAAAAAAAATGCAACATCTCGAGCTTTTGCTGCAGCGCACAACGTTTCCTGGAAAGAGAGCAACGATGCTTTAACTCAACCACCTCCCCTCCCTGGGCCTTGGCCCCGGTAATAAAAAGCTGACTTTTGAGATGAAGCATGGATTTGGGTTTTTATTGCCTTCAGGCAGTGTCTTGATTCTGTTCTGGCCTCTGGCGTGCTGTGGCTGGGCTGGGGGAAGTCCTGGCCTTGGCTACTCTGGTTTCAAGGATCCACCTTGAGGTGTTTGCTGTTGTCTTGCTGTGGGGAAGCTGGGCCCTATGGAGGAAGTTGCCCCCTGCAGGTTGGATGGGCAGGGTGACCCTTTGGGATGCACATTCTGTTGGACCAGGGAAGAGAAGTAGCTCTCAGGAGCAGAGTATATGAAGACCTGACATAAGACCAGCACATCCTCCAGGGGGTTCACCTGACATGGAAACTTTTTCATGTATCATGCCATATTGATGAATCCCTGACTGGCTGTCATGGGAGAAGGTCAATTCCTCAACTCAGGATCTGCGGGTCCTTGGCTTACATGATGGAAAAGAATTTCAGCATGCGCCAGTCAGACACATAGACAGAGGTTTATTTAGAAAGCAAGAAATATACAAGAAAGAATACAGGCCACCTCCGAGAGAGAAAGGTGCACTTTGAAAGTTCAGGGTTCTTCTTTTATAGTAGACTCCAGTGAGGACATGTGTAGGAGCGCAGTGCATGGTCATGTCTGAGCACCCTGCTCCCCCTCCACAAAGACTGTGGCCACCTCCCTCCTTGGGCCACTTTTGAATCTGATGAAGCCAGAGGTAGGGGTCTGTCAGGTCTGGGTGCCCTAGCTGGCTACACCCTTGCAGGGCCTGGTCCGATGGACCACTTCATTGAATACCCCTTTGTCAGCCTGGGGGCATCTTGGAAGAAAAGAAGTAATGTCCTCTTCTAGGGATCTTGATTTGTTTGGGTTGTTCACAAGATTTTGGTGTGTGTGTGTGGGGGGGTAATAGTGGAGGATCCAATCCTTTTACTATATATTAGGGACTCTAAGAATGTTCAGGTGGAAAGAGTCCCCTAAAGGTCAGGGTAGTTGACCTCTGAACATTTTACAAATGAGGAAATGAGATCCAGAGAGGGGAGCGAGCTTCCCAGGGCCATGAACAAGTGAGTGCTGGTCTCCCACTGGTATCAGTTGCCTTGACACCTCCCAGCATGGCCGGAGTCAATGATCCACTCGATTGGTGGGCAGGTGGGAAGCTTAAGGTGGGTGCTAAATTTCCATCTGACAAATTGCCATCCCCTTTTAATTACTTGCCTCAACTTCCTGTGAACTCCAAGGGCCAAAGGTGTGGAGCCAGTGGAGCCTCTGCCCAGGGGTTATGTGGCTAAGGGGCTATGGCAACCATTCCTAAGTCTCAGGGTGTGCAAGCCAAGTAGCCCTGGCTGCTGCAGGAAGGATAATGTTTATGGTACTCAGGAACCTGCCAGCAAAGAAAAGCCTCTGGTGAACAGCTCCAAGCCATTTGGAACATGGTTTTTTTAGGAGCACAGTAGCTACTGGGACTGGGGAAAGGAGATTAATACACACTGAGCATCTACCATCCTGGGGTGGGGTGGCATTTTACAATTGTCTAATGAAAGCTCAAAACAATAGTCCTATTTTAGAGACAAGATAACAAGGTATGGAGAGGTAAAATAATTGGCCCAAAGCCACACAGCCAATGAATGATGGAGTCAAGATTTTAACACAGGTGTTCTGACTCCAGAGCTTAGGTTAAGCTGTCTCAAGCTAATTGAGGGCTTTCTAGGGCTGGTCCTTAGAAGTAGAATTGATGGGAATTCTAGAGTTGCTGGTTCTAAATCAAAGACCCTCTGGATGTGACCTCCTGCCTTCCTTCATGAAGCACCATGGCAAGACAGAAGGGGCCACTTCACATCCTGCTTTGAGTCTTTCCCACGCACAGCTGGACAGACTCACTCTCTTGCTTCAACACCCCACTGCCCTAAGAATGAATGTCAAAGGAAGCCAGCCTTCCTCACCTCTACTCTCCTCACACCTACCTCCTTGTGTGTCCCAGGCCTTCCGAAATTCTGATCTTGTAGCAATTACCTGTATGCACCTTAGGATGTGGAACACCTACCCCCTAATACCCTACCACTTGTCCACTGACTTCAATTGCTACCTCTCAGCTTTTAGCTGATCACTAAGTCACCTGCCCCAACAGGGGAGGCTGCCTGGGGCATAGTAGGAGGGCTTTATTCTGAGCCACTGGCCTGGATTCATCATTTCCAAACACCATTTCATCTAAAGTTGGTCTGATGGCCCTCACAACCCACTGGGACAAGGATGGTGATGGTAGTGGTGGTGGGGTCAAGGGAAGATGGAATTGCCTGTGATTGGGAAGGGAGAGCGAGTATGACAGGTAGAGATGGAAATATCCTGCCAACATCTGGTATATGCTGGACCTTCACCCACCACTCTCAGGGCCAGACCAAAGACCCATTAGTACACAGCAGGGGCCTGATCCTTTATTCTCTTCCCATTCTTCCTTCTAACATGGAAGGCATGTGATGGTTAATTTCTTCAGCTGATCTGAAAAAAAAAAGTAAGTTTTATAAATGAGTGGGTATTTTCTCAAACTAGATAAACAGGTGGAAGATACTAACATGAACTGACTGTCAAATGGCTATGATATCCACAGCATAGTTCTCAGACATTTGTAAATAGAATAGAATAGAAGATGGGTAAGGATGAGAGTATCATGGGGCCCATTCATGTGACCTCCCCACTGCATGGTGACCCAAAGTGTGTGCTGATAAGTTCATTCATTTACATTTATTGGGCACTTCTGTACCAGCACAAATTCTTGGTGAAGGGGTCCTAGAACTGACCAAGACCTAGCCCCTTGTTTTCATAGAACTCATGGTCTATTAGTAACTGGGGATTACACATCTACAAAGTCTGAGAATGACCACTAGCAATCAAAGAAAGGGTGCAGAAAAAAACCAAGGAGACACTTGTTAACAGTTCGTTACTCATCATGTGACAAGTACTTCCAGACATTCATCAAAGCCATCCAGTGAAGTGACCTGGAGAAAGCCCTTCTGCTGACATTGCTCTCAGGAAGGGTGAAAGGAAGAACCTGAAGCGATGGGGTGGCTCTGGTGTCTCCTGGTGCCAAGAGCCATTCACGCTTCCATTCATGGACTACCTGGTGCCCCACCTGCTTCAAGAAGGATCTGACTTGGTTCTAAGAGTCTGAGGTTACAGATGAAAGGGCTTCAGACTGATGTACTACCTGATCCTGTTTCAGGCTGGGGAGGAGCCCTGAGATGCTTCTTTCTGATGTTCACAGAAGGCCTTGGGAGAGCCATTAGGGTTCAGGAGCAGAGGACTTGGAGTTCCGGTTCTTTCCAGCAGGTGCTGACAGAGGTAGGAGGTGGCTCTGCACTGCAGCTTTGTGAGAGGGACTGCATTGGTTCCTCAGGGACTGCATTGGTTCCCCATGAGTGAAAACTCTGTCCAGGAGGGATGGGCCTGAGAACTATCCCATGCGGGGTTGCTTTCTGGCCTGTGTCTAATGTAAGACCACTCACTTTTAAAACACTGGGTGGTGGCCAGTCACCTTGCCCTTCCTGCAGTATGGATCATCTCTGGGGCATCTCTATGGGCTTGGTCACCCTAGCAAGCCTGGGTCAGAGTACAGAGAGGCTGTACTAGCCTCTGTTGGTTCTGGAAGGTGGGGACTAAGGGCTTTGCTAGCCAAGGTAGTCAGTCATATTTCTAGGGTGCAGTATTGGGAGCTCATGCATTGGTGTTTAAGGGCAGCCTATGGCTGTGGATGGTCTCTAGATTCAGGCCTGAGGAGCTCAGGACTATCCTCATCCATATTCTCAGGAGCCTGGACCAGCAGTGAGGTATATGGCCTTGAGATGGTCCCTTCCCCTCTGTAGACCTCTGTTTCCCACATGAACAATGAAAATATTGGATAAGATCAGTAGTTTTAAAACTTTCTCAAGGACTCCCTGATCAAATGAAATCTTATGTGAAGCCCAATATGTAATCCATAGATAAACAAAAACCACTCTGAAAGAGGTAGAGATGGGCATCCATTCCTCTTTCTCCTTGGTCTCCTTTACTGAGAGTCCACCAGGGAGCCACTGAATCCTCAGGAGACTCCTAGGACTCGGGAGAATGCAATTTGAAGGGCACTTGGCTAGATGGTGATTGAGAGTCCTCCAGCTTTGATGTCTTAGGATTCTGTAACTTCTTAAATCCACTGGAGCCTAGCCACTGCAGACCCCAACCCTCAAACTATCTAGCTTGGCCATTATAGAGACATAGGTTGACTCCAGAGTCTTGCTTGGCTTAGATTAAGATGAGTCTTCTGAGAGTTACTGATTCTAAATTCCTTTGTCTGTCCTAGAGGTCTCTTCTGATGGGTCCTCTCAGAAGCCTTGTCTTTTTATACACTAATCATTTCCCCCACACTCCTTCCAGAGTCCTCTCATGGATCTAAGAACCAAGACAAGAATGCCTTCTTTTCCAAATCTCTGGGCAGAGAACCTCAATATCCTTCAACAGGCAAACTATAAGCTCTGGGTAGAGAATAAAACCCAGCAGAAGCTTGTGGCGGCTCTTAGCATGACATAGGGACTCTCTGTCTTACTGAATCAAAGATGCTGGACTGAAACAACCACAGGGCTAGGGCTTGGTATTCTGTCTCTACCAGGAAGGAAGAGGCTGGCACCTTTGGCTGGAGTTTTAGCTTTCTACGTCCATTTGTGGGGACCTAACCCCTCACTCTCATCTACTGAGTAGAAAAGATGCAGTCTCTTGAGCCTGGATACCAGGCAAGCAGCTTCCCATTGTCCTGATTTGTGGTCAGCTGAACCAGTGGTCCCCTGCTTCCTTCTCAGGAAAACCTCACAACCCAACAAAGTGAGTCTCTAAGAAAACTTTTGGTAGGAAAAGCTACTTTATTAAAGGTTGTCTGTCAAAGTCCTCCATTTCTAGATTTGACTCAGGGGCATTCTACCTCTGAGCTATATGCCCAGCCCTATTTTTTATTCTTTATTTTGAAACAGGGTCTCACTAAGTTGTGGAGTGCCTCACTAGGTAGCTGAGGCTGGCCGCAAACCCAGATCCTCCGATCTCAGCCTCCCAAATGCTGGGATTACAAGCATGCGCCATCATGCCCGGCTTGGGCTGAAGTTTCTGATTATCTTTCCTTCCTGTTTCTCCCTTTGTCCATGGCTTCCTGAGATTCAGTGTCTTCCGTGGCATCTGGGGAAGGGTAGATGACCGTGGGATCCTGGCTCAGGGCAGAGTGTGCCAGCAGCTGACAGAGGGCCAGGGAATGACCAGCACCACATCCCACAAGGAGTCCAGATGTTGACTGCAGAAACTGCACCGGCTTCGGGGCCCAGACGTTGGCTTCGGTGCCATCCCCGCACATGCCATGCTCGTTCCAGCCCCAGGAGTAACATGTCCCACCTGTGAAGGACAGGGAAGACTGTTATAGAGGTGGCTTTGGACCATAGGGCTGAGCACTTACCCTGAGGGTGCAGGTACCATTGTAAACCCCAGGGCACACAGGCAGAAACCAATGCTCAAGTGGCATGCTCACTCTCCCGCCTCACCACTGCTCTCCACCCACCCAAGTCTGCTCTTGTTCCAATCCTGTCCCCACCATCCCACAATTGTTCATGCCCTAGTCCTGGCTATCCTTCTTGAACCTTTGCTTACTGTCACTCCGACATCACCAAGACCTGCTGTCTCTGTGTCCAAGAATATCTCCTTTCCACACAACTCTATCTCTACTGCACCACCCTGACCTAGACTACTGTTTTCTCCTTCCTGGGCTATGCTAACAGCCAGCTAACTACCTAAACCACTCACCATCCACTATAATTTTCAAAGAGCATCAAGGTGACCTTTGACAATTGCAAATCTAATCATATATCACCTCTCTGCTTAAAACCCTTCAATGACTTCCCATGGTACTTCAGGAGGCATTTCCTTGGCCTATGATCTGGCTCCAGATTACCTTGCTGGTCTTACCTTGCACAACTCTCCCCCACCCAGAATCCAGGCTTTTTCTAGTCCCTTATACATGCTTTCTCTCAAAGTCTTCACTTTTGGGAAGTTCCATGTTTATTCAGACTTTGAATTCCACTCTGAACATCACTCAAGAGCCCAGAATCCCTGGCCATCCATTCTAAATTGGGCTCTTGTTATTGTCCTTGCACTTCTTCCTCGTGAGGACACTGCACTTTGTAGTGATGTATGATCTGTGTGGTGATGTGTTGACTATCCCTACTCACAAGCTATATGCTCTGTGGTAAGGGAAGGAGCAGGTGTGTTTTGCTCACGGATTCTCCTGGTGTTAAATAAGTGTTTGTTGGATGCATAAAAGGATGAATAGACTCAGAGTCACACAGCTACAAAGGGGCCAAGCCAGCATTCAGGCCCAGGTCACTAACAGCCTCGATGTTTCCATCTGTCATGCTGCCTCTTCCTGGGCTTTGCACCTTACACTTTCCTTTTGTCATTTTAATGTTTTCCTCTGGATATAAAAATAATACATCTTTGTTCACTACTATGAATATCTTATATATTTCTTTCAAGCCTTTGTGAAATTTGCAATATATATGTATATTTAATACACACACACTGCAGTACTGAGGGTGGAATCGAAGGGTCTCTACCACTGAGCTGCACCGCCACCAATTTAATTTTTATTTTGAAGCAGGGTCTAAGTTGCAGAGGCTGGCTTTGAACTTGCAATCTCCTGTCTCGGCCTCCCAAGTATTGGGATTACAGGTATATGCTATCATGCCTGGCTGAAATATGTAAATACTAGTGTATATTTTATCCTGCTTTTTAAAATTTCTTAACATTATATTACAAACACTTCTCCATGGGATTGCAAGTTATTAAAAAAGTAAGTTAAAATAATTTGCTTCAAATTTTGAAATGGCTCAATATACAGAAAATAATTTGAGAAAGACATATATCCTCCCCTAAATTTAGAACATGAGTCACAATTCTGCCATATTTGCTTTAGCCCTTCCCTTAGAGAAAATAAAGTTGAAGCTCCACCTCTTACTCTTCTCCTTCCGTCCATCTCTCCTTCCCAGAAGGCACCACTATTTTGAAGTTGGTACACATTATTTGCACAGTTGTATATTTTTTAACATGTATGTCCTTAAGTACTGTGTAATATTTTGTTTGCTTTTATGTTTATTAGCCAAGTAGTTAAGGAGACATGTTCAAAGATGTTCATTGCAGTACTATTTACAGTAAGAACCATACTTGTATTATTAGTGTATATTATCATATATGTTATGATGTTATATAAAAGTAGCAACAATGATTATTATTAAAAACTGTCCATCCCAAAGGAAACGGATAAGTAGGATATGATTTCACATAATGAGACACTACGCACAGTTAAAATGAGCTGGACCTATCAGCTCAAAGTATCTCCTTTAGATTCTTTTTTTTTGCGGTACTGGGGATTGAACTCAGGGGCATTTTACCTCTAAGCTACACCCCCATTCCTATTTTTTATTCTTTATTTTGAAACCGAGTCTCACTAAGTTGCGGAGTGCCTTACTAGGTAGCTGAGGCTGGTCACGAACTCGGATCCTCCAGTCTCAGCCTCCCAAATGCTGGGATTACAAGTGTGCGCCACCATGCCCGGCTAGATTCATGCTATTCTACTAAGTACATTTAGTCGGTTTGCATTTCCCTATTAGAAAGCTAGAACATTGCTTCATGTTTCTTAGCCAGGTCTCCTATGGGTGGCCTATTTACATTCTTTGCTTGTTTTGTTCTTTGGTCGTTTGTCTTTTTCTTATTGATTTGTAAGATTTACAAAAACAGCATCACCCCAAATATGTATCTTTTGTGTGATTTGCTCTTTATGCTCAGCATTGTCTTAGACATTTATCTGAATTGATAGTTACAGATCCAGCTCATTCATTTTAACTGTGTGTACTGTCTCATTATGTGAAATCATATCCTACTTATCTGTTTCCCTTGAGAGGGACAGTTCTTTAATAATAATCATTGTTGCTACTTTTATATAATATTATAATGTACAATAATATTACACAATAATAATATAAGTGTGGTTATTACTATAAGTAGTGCTGCAATGGACATCTTTGAACATGTTTCCTGGTGGAAAACCATGCTTGTTCAGGGATTACATGTTTAATCCTTCCTTTCCTTCCTTTCTTCCCTTTCCCTCCTCTTCCTTCCTTCACTGGGGATTTAACCCAGGGGCATTCTACCTCTGAGCCATATCCCCATTTCTATTTTATTTTATTGTTTTTG
Organism: Graphiurus murinus; assembly: GCA_004027655.1. Taxonomy (NCBI): domain Eukaryota; kingdom Metazoa; phylum Chordata; class Mammalia; order Rodentia; family Gliridae; genus Graphiurus; species Graphiurus murinus. The sequence goes on from PVLC010011242.1 coordinate 38,040, forward strand.
AAAACAGGGTCTCCATAAGTTGCTGATGGCTTCTCTAAGTTGTTGAGGCTGGCTTTGAACTTGCAATCCTCCTGTCTCAGCCTCCCAAGTACTGGGATTATAGGTATGCATTACCACACCCAGCTTACATGTTTAATTTTACTAAGTACAGCCAAGTAGCTCTCCAAAGTGGCTGCAGTCATTTATACTGCCATCAGTAATAGAAAGGGATTTCCCCCTGTATCTTTGCCTTCAGATTCTTGCTGTTCTGATAAGTACATTTAGTTAGCCTGTATTTCCCTACTCAAGAGCTACAGCATTGATTCATGTGTATTAGTCATGTCTCCGATGGATGGCCTATTTACATTCTTTGCTTGGTTTGTTCTTTGGCTGTTTGCTTTTTTCTTATTGATTTGTAAGTTTTCTTTGTGTGTTCTTTTGTTTATATAATTCTCCCGGTTGTTGTGTGCATTGCAAGTATCTTCTCCCAGAATTCTGTGGTGCGTCTCTTCACTTTGTTTATGGTGTCTTTTATTATACAAATTTATTTATAATGGCTGCCTAATTGCCCATTATGAAGATTAAACAATTTACTTAACCTGTCTCCTATTATCAGATACTTAGGTTGTTTCTAATTTTTCATTATTTTGTATAGCATTGCTATGAACATCTTTATGCATGAATCTTTGTTGCTCTAATTATTTTCTCAATTAGATTCTTAGAGTGGGAATTCCTGGTCAAAGGGTATAGACATTTTTGAGACTCCTGAGTACTGTTTTGAGTGCTGCCAGAATACTTTTCAGAAAAGCCACTTGAATACAACTTTAGCTATCTGTGGGAGTCTCTCTCTCATTCTTGCACTGCCAGTACTTATTAGTATTATAATGTTTAAAAATCTTTTCTAATTTGAAGGCAAAAAATGGTATCTCACTGTTTTAACATATACTTTGATTACTGCTAAAATTGAAAAATAATTCTTATGTTTCTCAGATACTTGTATTGCCTCTTTCATTTGCTTCATATCTTTTTACTGGTTAGTATAAAAGACTTTAAGTGCTTACATCCAAGATCCAGTTGACCTGGCTGTGCTCAGAAAGCAAAGAAGCACTCATACCCCCAGTGGAAGGACATCTCTAAGTCACAAGCTCCTCCAGCATTTCAGAATGGCCTTGCAGCTCCTGCACATACACCTCACTTAGGGCCATCGTGTCGGGGTGCAGTGACAACAGAAAGCCCTCTGGCTTGGCAAGTGGCTGCTTTGTGGGCTGCACAGAGCCTGGCAAAGGCCCAGAAATCTCTTCCCGATACTTCCATATGTTAGCTGTGTCACCTTGGGCAAGTTACTTAGTTGTCTGTGCCTCAGTTTCCTCATCTGTTAAATGAGGGTATAGCATCTTTGTTGTTTACAAAGATTAAATGATTAAATATGTGTAAAATATTTAGAACAGTACCTGGCATGAAGTACTACATAAATATTTGCAACTGTTGTTATCTATAAAGAACTTTGTTTTTTAAAAAGTTTTAAGGATATTCTTTCTTAGAAAAAACATTAATGATTTTTTTATTTGATTTAACATGGTGTTAGAGATCTTTTGATACACATATGTTTATGGCTCTATACAGTAAAATTTATCTTTTATGTTCAGTTTCTTCCATTGCTTATAAGAACTGAAAGCCTATCTCTATCTACATTTACTTTATTTTCTGGTATTTGACTTTTTAAGTCTTTATAATTAACTAATTATCCACCAAAAATTGTTTTGCAGACCACTCTTACAAGAGAGGGAGGCTGGATAGGCCTCAGGATCACCCTTCCTGTCCTTCTTCCTTAGTAGGAAGGCAATCACTGGCCAAAAGCTTGGGTTTGGGGAAACACAGATGTCTGCCTGTTTGGCCACAAAGGAGGAAGTGAGGAAGCACACACAGAGAGGAGGAGCCCCAGGCCACGGTCTCCTGCTGTCAGCCAGGCTCTTCAGTCCAGGTGATCTCAGGCACGAGGTAGGGGGAGTGGAGGAGCCTTTGTACCTTCAGGCCCAGTTAGGCACCTGGTATGGGCTTTGTGCCTGACCCTGGTGAGTGGCACAGCTGACTGTCAGCAGGGGTGGGGGTGGGAGGAAGGCAGAGCTGACCTCCCAGCAGGACAAGGCAAGATGGGCAGCTGGCAGGTCCCTCTCTTCCTGCCAAAGGGAACACGCTCTAAGGAAGCCATGCTCAGGGCTGGGATAGCCGGAGGCCCGGAGGCCCAGAGCCAGGACTTCCATGCCCACTGGGTTGAGAAGCCTGGCAAAGGCCCAGAAATCTCTTCCCAATACTTCCAAAGAAAGCTTACTTAGGGTTATGTGCTTTATATGTTTTAATCCTAACAATTCCATGAGGCAGCCACATTTGATAGGCAATTTTCATTTTATAGATGATAAGACTGTGGTTCTAGAACCTAGGCAGTATGGGCCCCAAATCTGTACTAAACTCTGCATGTTGTACGCCTGGGTTTGTCGGACTTATTCCATAAAGGGCAGGTAGGAAACATTTTTAGGTTTGAAGGCCATGGTAGGTCTCTGTCACATGCTCTTTTTCTTTAGGTCTTTTTTACAACCCTTTCAAAGCCATTCATACCTGGTGACTTCATACAAAAACAGGCCCCAGGTCACAGTGGGTAGTTTGACAGTCCCTGAGATGGACCGACTATCCAGCATACCATTGCTATGGGCCACACTCTGCTATCCTGGGTCTCACAACTACCGCACAGGCATGTGATGATGGCACTTGGGTCCCCACCTACCTCACAGGGTTTCCAAGAGGAAGATTAATGTCCCAGCACAGTGCCTGACACATGTGACAGCTCACACTCAAGTGGGAAGCAGAGCCTGAGGAGGGGAGGAAAGGCAAGGAAGGCCACACCAGCGGCAAAAGGCACAGAGGAGAGGGAGGGAGGGCAGCGGCAGATGGGAAGGCCCAGGGTGGAATGACAGGAACTGTGGGCTTTCCAAATGTTTTGAATAACCCCCTGCAGAAAACAACCAGGCAGTTATGCTCAGAAAGCCAAGGGGTGCTCATCCCCCCAGCAGAAGGACATCTTTCAGTCAAGAGCCCCTCCAACGTTTCAGAACAGGCCTCTTGCCCCCTCACACACCTCACTTAGGGCCACCGTGTCAGGGTGCAGTGAAGGAGGAGCTAGAGAAAGGAACCCAGTCTGTGGCGAGCCTTTCCTTCAGCCAACTGGAGGACACAACATCCAGTTTCCAAAGCAGGTGGGTGACAGGATGACTTCTGGATTACAGAGAACTCTGTAATGTGCCTGGTGCCCGCCAGGTCCTTGAGATAATCAAAACCCCACCTGGTTGATGGAGATTGGCTTTGCTGGCATGAGGGCAGAGAGTTCTGCAGTGACCAAGGGGTTCCCCAACCTCGTGTAGTCAAGGCCCCCTGCCCACGGGGCTCAATGGAGCCTGTGACAAGTGACAGAGCTCATGGCTCTCCACATGCCTCAGCCTAGGAGCCCTGCAGGCAGCGGAACCTTGGGCTGGCAGGGTCCTGGAACAAGCTGGACACAGTGCCCAAATCTGTTCAGGCCTTGTGACACTCGCCTGAGCTTCTTGGCAACCTGGGTCCTCTCAAGGCCTTATGGTGCTGGGACTGTAGCCCAGTGCAAGGGAGGGGGCAATGTGTCTGCTGGAGGGCCTTGCCTAGGAGGGACAAACACCTGACATGCGTGGAGGAGACTCCTGGCTGTCTTCTGAACTGAGGAACAAAGACACCATTTCCCAGCCTCCCTTGTAGCTGGGTGTGACCGATGAGGCTCAGGCTGAAATGTTCTGTAATAGCTCCCTTGAAAGAGATGGGATATGCCCTTTGGCCTTGCTTTCTTGTTTTTCCTCTATCCTGTCACTAGGAATGTGGATGGGATAGCTGGAGTTCTGGCTACCATCTCTGACCATGAGGTTGAAGGCTGCAACATACGGATAGTGCTTCTTCATTTCCTACAGATGTCACCTTCATCCCAAGGCAGCCCTTTGAGATATTTTTACCTTCATTTTATAGATGAGGTGAATAAACTCAAAGAGGGAAAATGACTTGTCTGTGGCCACACAGCCATTCTAATCAGGACTAGAATCAAGGACTCCCAAATCAAGCTCCTTCACTAATTCCAAGCCCTGTGAAAGAGAGCCATAGAATCACTAGATACTCAGTGTTTGTCAGGCCCTGAAATTGGCACTTGATGAGTTTGTTGAATGCTCACAACAAGCCTGAGGCGCACAATCTCATACGATCCTTATTTTCTAGAGAAGCGATGGCAGCCATACAGGGTAATATAGGTAGAAGACGTGGCACAGGACTCAGCCCTGCAGTCTCCTCCAGGACCTCTTGGTTATACTGTCCTCTTGAGCCTCAACACTGCTTCCTGGCATTAAGCAAAGGGGCAGAGGAACAGCTCCCTGTGTGGGGAGAGGGTCGGTGATGGGAGGCAAGTGGAAGCCTTCCTAGGCCTGACCCAGGAAGCAGTGGATGGCCCGGCCCCTCCACATCTGGTGGACTCTGGGAGGAGGAGGAGGAAGGGGGAGTGGCGAGAGCAGTCAGGGGTTCACATTGTCTCCAAGTATTTGCAGGGCTCTGGCCACACTAAGGCTGCCCCTGCAATACCAGGTTGAGAGAGGAGGGCAAGGGTTGAATGCCTGACACACAGGAAGACTCTGTGTTCAGGAAGCTGGTGCCTGCCAGTGAGGATGGATTCAGGCAGATCTGGGGCATGCTTGTGAGTGTCCAGCCACTCAAGCTCACAGGAAGCCCAGGCTCCTAACAGCAATTGGTAGATTGGTGGGATGGTCCCTAGGGTCCCTGCTGTGAACAAGGAACAATGAGCTAGGCCTCCTGGACTGCTCCAGGTCTAGGTGCCAATGTGGAGATAGAGAAGGTGTTTAGGTGCTCTCTCTCTTGCCTGGACAATTGCAACAGTTACCCTATCCTTGCACTGCTGGGCTGGCCTGGGTGGGGGCAACCAGGTCCAAACATAGCCTGGACTAGGTCCTCCTAGTCCTTCCTGTCCCACCATCTAGGACACCAAGTCTAGGCCCCATAGCTGGTGCTCAATACCCTCTGTGGCTTGTCCTTCTGGGCCTCATTCCCCCTTTCCCAACTCACTGTGCCAGCCACACAGGTTGGCTCCTGCTCCCTGAGCTCACCCAGGCTGCTCACGTGGCCACACACCTGCCCACACTGAGTGCATTCATTTCATCATGTGGATGCCTTTTGTGGCTTAGGCCCTACACTGTACAACAAGGCCCAGAGAAGAGAAAAGCTGCATTTGTGTGCTTACAGTCGCAGTTCACTGGGGAAGACAGCCACAGGAAAAGATCGTAACGGGAGCCCATGGCAGGTGTACCCAAGGAAGCCCGCACCATGGTGTATATGGTACCACTATTTGTAATCACAGATTGGGGAACCCCCAAATGCCCATGAATAGAGGAATGTTCCAAGAAACTAGGACTTGGCCCTACTGTTAAATAATGACAGCTATTGAAAATAATGAGGTGGAGCTCAATAGGCTGACATAGGTAGGTATCAAAGACATGTCTAAGAGAAAATAGGTTGCAGAACAATGGAGAGAGAGAGAGAGAAAGCGAGAGAGAGAGAGAGAGAGAGAGAGAATATGATTCAAGTTATATAACGTCCCTGTGCATTTTATATGTATAGAACCTAAAGAATACAGCTCAACTGGAGATAGTCTTTGAGAAAGAGACAGAAAATGGGAGGGGGGAGAGAGTCTGTCATTTTCTTTGCTGTATATTGCTCAAATATTTTAACAAGTAATGACACAGGATGATTAAAAACTACAGCATATTTCTAAGAGACAAGGGTTGCATAGCAGAGATGAAGATGTGCTCTACTGAGGAGAGGAGGTTGGTGTCACTGAAAGTTCCAAGGTTAATTCTTAACTGGATTTCAAAGGATAAGTAAAAGTTCACCAATCTTGTTAGGCATAGTGATACACACCTGTAATCCCAGTACTTGGGAGACTGAGACAGGAGGATTGCAGGTTTGAGGCAAGTCTCAGCAATTCAGTGAGATTCTGTTTAAAAATAAAATAGGGCTGAGGATGTGGTCTAAAGGTAGAATGCACCTGGGTTCAATTCTAGGTACAAAAAAAAAAAAAAAAGTTCGCCAGTCTTAAACAGAATTCTCACTGAAATTTGCCCACTCTGAGCTACCTTCATGGACCCTGATGGTTTATTTTGCTGCAGAGGTGTAGTGTGTCTGGGTGTAGGGCTGTGGGTTACACTTCCTCTGGACTCCTAAGGTACCCAGACCTCTCTAAGCATCCACATCACCCCTCCTGGTTCGACGTGCAACTCTTCCCACTCTGTTGGGTGCTTGACGCAGGTTGGCTCATCAATCGGTCCTCAGGTGCACAGGACAGGAACTTAGGAAGTAGTTGCCAAAGGAAGTGACTCCATGTGGTCTTCCCCTGCCATAGTCTTTCTGAGCTCTCTGCTCTGTCTGGAGAGCAGCAGGGGAGGGGCACACACAGCACACACTCGCGTAATGCTGAGGTCCGGTGCCACCAACCCCCTTCCTGTACCTGGCTGCTTATCTCTATACCCTGATTTGTGGCCAGAGCTGCCTCCTGGCCACAGGCCTCAAGAGTGGAGAGCTGTTAGACTCTGTCCCTGGTCACACTGACCCAGCTGAGGAGCAGCTCCTATAGAAAATGGCCATGAAGACAATGGTCCCACTGGGCCTGGCTAGGTGAAGAGGCACTGCCAAGTGCTGGTCCTTTTGATAATTAGTCTATCCATCACCTTCTGGGGCCATTGATGCTTCAAAGCAGACATTCGGGCAGCAGGAAGAAGCTATTCTTGAATGAGGAAGTATTCTGAGATGTTCTGGGTCTGTGGCCCAAACTACCACAGAATAGGCTATGCCTGGGAGCAGGTTGGCCTGGGGTCCCTCCAGACCAGTATCCACAGCAGCCGTGAGAACAGGTGAAGAGGTAGTTAGGGGGTGAGGCAAGGAGGCCAGTGAGGAGGTTGTGGCTGTCCACCAGGTAAGGAAAGATGTGAGCCTGGAGAAGAAGGGATTTAGGAAGATCCACAGCAAGGCAGGAACTTGGCCACTTCCCATCAGCCCCATCACCTCCCACTGGTCGTCTTACAAGGGCTTCCTGACTGCCCTCCATTGCCCTTACTGCCCGCCATGGTCCATTCTCCACACAGCAGCCCAGTGATCCTGTCAGAACTGAAGTCAGACATAGCACTGCTCTGTTCAGAGCCCTCCAGTGGCTTCTTCTCTTAGAATAAGCACTAACTGGTCCCCAGAACCCTCTCTGACATCATGTCCCATCGGGTTCCATTTTGCTGACATCACTGCAGTGATACTAACTTCCTTCCAGTTCCTCAAGCAGCCTCGAGTCGGGACCTTTACACTTGCTGATCCTTCTGTTTGGAATGTCCTTGCCCTTGATTTCCACAGGTTCGTTCCCTTATGTTATTCAGTTATTTATTCTAATGTCACCTTATCTGAAAAAGCTTCCCTGACAATATGAGACAGCAATTTACTCCTCACTCCTTTATCTCCTTACCTGCTTTATTTTTCTTCTTCTTCTTCTTCTTCTTCTTCTTATTATTATTATTATTATTATTATTATTATTATTATTTTACTGTTTATTATTTCTCTCTTCTGACCAAAACACAAGTCCTTCGAGAGTACAGATTCTTGTTTGCTGCTGTGTCCCAGCACAACAGAGCTCAATACATACTGTGTGTGAATGAACAAATGAACGAATGAATGAACAAATGAATGGCTGGTGAGGCCAAAAGAGAACCCACAGAGGTGGAGAGAAGGAGTCATGGCATTGGCTGATTCTGCTCAGTGTCAGGAAGAACTCTAATGACAGCAGGGCCATCCTAGAATGCAGCAGATACCCCGTTGGAGATCTGAGCCCCCCGCTGGTGAGGACATTCTGCAGTGGGCAGAGGCTGGGATGGGACAAAAGTCCTGCTAGCCCTAGAGAGCTAGTGTGGATGTGAGTAATAATGGATGTGCATAAGAAAGAGAAGGAAGGGAAAGCAGACGTGCAGGGTGGAGTAATACTCACTTCTGGGGCTGCCTTCTTTAAACCAGACAAAGGGATGGCCTTAGTTTAGATGACAAATAAAAATGTTCTCTGGGCACAGTAGTGACAGTACTTGGAAGGCTGAGACAAGAGATTGCAGACCAGCCTCCTAACTTAGCAAGGCCGTTTCAAAATAAAAATAAAATAGGACTGAGGGTATAGCTCAGAGATGGAATGCCCCTGTTTTCAATCCCCAGTACCACCACAACAAAAAAAAAGTGCTGAATTGATGGGTTTGCAATTGCAAGGCTGAGGACTACTCTGGAACCTCTTCTAGAACCCCAGTACTCTTTTTTTTTTTTTTGCGGTACTGGGGATTGAACTCAGGGGCATTCTACCGCCGAGCTATACCCCCAGCCCTATTTTTTATTCTTTATTTTGAAACCGAGTCTCAGTAAGTTGCGGAGTGCCTCACTAGGTAGCTGAGGCTGGCCACGAACCCAGATCCTCCGGTCTCAGCCTCCCGAATGCTGGGATTACAAGCATGCGCCACCACGCCCAGCTACCCCAGTACTCTTTATCCATCTCTTTCTCTTTACATAGGAGGAAACTTGGGCCCATGGCAGAGCGATACAGTGTCAAAGACCCTGCCTGTTTTCCCATTGCTTTCCACTGCCCCCTGCTACATCATGACAGACATCTCATTGGCAGCTGGAGCAGCCCAGTGAGGTGGGCATTTGGATCAACCCTGTATGGAAGAGGAAACTGAATCTGGGTGAGGTTCAGGAATAGTAGAGCTGGGAGAGACAGAGGCCAGTGCACCCCGTCTTCCCCAGGAGTATGAGGTACCCAGGCTGCTGTGGACACATTTCCTCAGTCACCTGCAGAGAGAACGTGCTATGGCACGTTGGCTCCACTGGGTGACTATTCTTAGATCCAGGGAGCTAGGGATGACGAATTTAGAACTTACGAGGTGGAAATGTGTTGGCCTGTTTTATAAACAACTGAAATCCTCCCTAAAGACTATCTTTCTGAATATTGTTTTCTCTATAACTGATTTTCTGGGCTTCTTGGCTGCCCTGGGAGAAGGGCGGAAAAGGAAATGAACCCTCTCCAGGGCTTCCTATGACCAGGTGTGCTGCTATGGGATTCTGAGTGACCCACCTCATTTAACACAGCAACCTTGGGAAGAAGGTGTCTTGATCACATTCTATGGACGAAGAAACAGAGGCTGAGAGAGGTCCAGAAACTCACATAGCCTGAGTTGTGGGGCGAGTGGTAGGCTATGGACTAGCAAGTTTGATGTGGGGCCTGGTGCTGCCAAAGTGAGACTAGCCCTGGCAGATGGAGCAGTAGGGTGATGGAGCAGCCAGCACCTTCAGATTTTAATTCCATCAGGTGTTTGCAGAGAGCTCTCTTATCCTCTATGATTATTCTCTGCAGGTGACACATCCTCCCTTTGTAAACCTAATGGCACAGCCTATCCCCTGCCAGCCAGGGCCCCTCTCTCAGCAGGTACCAGGTGATACCCAGAACTGGCT